>JAAIIK010023694.1:17473-29565 GCA_014706435.1 Silurus glanis
GTGTGTGTGTGTGTGTGTGTGTGTGTGTGTGTGTGTGTATACACGTCAGGGTGTTTTTTTTTTTTTTTTTTTTTTTCTTTCATTTTTCGTTTGCATCCACAGTTTGTCTTGTTGGGACAAAACTCGTTTGACAAGGTGGACAGAGGCTGTCTTCTTTCAGTAGGGGTAGCTGCAGCACTAACCTACACTCATCCCACAAGCATGAAAAAATTTTAATGAACAGCATGGTCAAGCTTTAAAAATAATGTCTGATAAGAAAACACCACTTAGTAGCAGCGAAATCAGTGAGAAGTAATTAAAGTCTTTCCTGGTTAGTATTCCGGTAAAAAATAAAATGTAGGTCGCTTCCTATTCCTGTGTGAGCCAGAAAATATAACAAACGGCATACAGTATATGTTCTAAAAAAAAAAAAATTCAATGTTGTTAGTAGGGATTCTCTGGAATGACCAAACAGACTGAAGGCCATAATGAAGGCCAATAAATCAGTCCATTTTTATTTTCTGGTATTGGTTCCTTCAGGATCTGTCTTTCTGTCTGCTGTACAGATACCAGCATGATGCATTTTGCAGATCTTTCGTTATCAGGGATTTTATCCAAGATAGAAGCTTTTAAGGTGCACAAAATTCAGGTCGTGTTGTCAGACAGACAGGGGAGGAGTGTCGATCTGCACCTGTTCGGCCGCTTTCTCTTCGGTCCTTGTGTGTTCCTGCCATTAGCATTGGCCAGCCAGGCACATCAACCTAGGCGCCTTGGCAAGGGTCAGTGGTGCTGCAGATGGCCTGGGATTGATGCTCGGCATGTAGCCTCCGCCTGCAATGGCTCTGATTAAAGCCTTTGAGAAGAGACAGGCATTGATCACGTGTGGGCACATCCGAGCATACCAATTAAGCCTTTTGAACTCCCTTCAAATTATATTGGGATTGCTTAAATCCAATGATTAAAGAGCCATGAATAGTCATTAATGAAGAAAACCATTCTTTTATCTTGTCGTTGGATTTAAAAATGGGACTGAAGCATGATTAGTGTGGATCTGGGTGGAATGTGCTACTTTGTTGCAGCACACAAGATTTTTTTTTGGCAGATGCAGGCCCAAGGTTGGGCACCATCCAGCACAAGACTTCTTAAAACACAGTGGCCTTAAAACAGTGTGAGAAGGATTAGTTTTTCACTCCATGACTTTCCTGCAGTGACTCGCAGGGCCTCTGCAGACACGTCGGCAGGGGATTAGTCGGCTGCAGCAGAGTTTCCCATCACCACGGCCTTCAGCCTGTGAAACTGGAGATGAGGGAGCTGCTTAGACATAGAGCAGGGGCTCCAGGTCTCCCATGAACAGAGGAAGCGGTTTCCTCATATATGCACTTGGTTTTTATTTAGGGGAAAATGTGAAATGTGCTCCAGTCGCAGAGCTGTCAATTAGTTTTGAGACATTTAGCAACGGTTTGTAAAGAGACGTGTTGTTATTAGCATATTTTACTGTATATAACCAGAACTTAGTTCGTGAAAAATGTATTTGCCCTTAAACTGAGTCACTCAGTTTTGCAGCAGCCTGTATGATACCACTGAAGTATGCAGGATGTGTTTTGTGCCAAATTCCTCTGCCTGCATATTGTGTTCCAAGGCTTTGAAGCCTTTGTTTTAGGTCAAGACTCACATGAATACGTTGGCACAAGCCCGAGGCCATATTTTCAGAACAAGTTTGGGAACGCAAGCTTTTGGAAAACATTTCCAGTTTAGTTGCTCTTGCTTTGCCTCCCCTTATTCTCTTTCTCTCTATCTCTCTCACTCGCTCCGTCTTCCTCAATTCACCCCCCCCCCCCCCCCCCCCAACCTCCATGCCTGAAGCTCGCCTCAGGAAATACTCAAATGATGAAAGACGCTGGTCTTTTTTTCCCCTCTCCTTCCACACATTCATCATCTGGCTGTTCTCGTTTCCTGTTTACATGGCCGGGGGCTGGGCACCTCCCAGAGAAAGAGACGAGTCCTCTGATGATGTAATCCCACCCCCTTTTCCACTTCTCTTTCCCCGCCCTGCCCAAATTCACTGAACACAGGGAAAAGCACACCATTTCTTTCCCCCCCCCCCCCCCCCTTTTTTATTTTTTTTGCCGTTCAGCCTCTGTTGAGTGATCTTTCATTGCTTTCAACGCAGTCCTCACCCCAATGCCAGGGGCAGCTCCACATCTGGCACCCGTCTCTCCCCGCCACTATTGACAGCCATTGATATGACACAGGTGTGAATTCTGTTATTTGTGTAGTGATAAAAAAGAGAAGGAGGCCGAAGGCACAGTGACAGGGGGCAGCTGGCTTTGCTGTTTTTTTTAAATACAATCTCTTCAGGTGCGGAGCCAAGGTCATGGGCAAGCAGCAACACCACGTGAGCCTGGGCCGCATGCTGATGCAAGAATTTTGGTGCAAGCGGATAGAGGAAATAGTTTTGGAAACTTTTAATGGTGAATAAAACAATTCACATTTGTGCACATTTGCGCAGTTGGTGGTGCAACTAGTGACGCCTTATTTAAACTAGTGTGTGTCGATAACATTCATAGACCAAAAGGGTTTAAAGAGTTCATTGTAACTTAGTACTGTCATACACTTTTGCAGGGTCATATGCAGCACTGTATCCGTGTTACCATTATAGCTCTAATAATAATAATAATAATAATAATAATAATAATAATAATAATCTTGCATTGGAGATTTAGCAGCCATTTTTATGATGAGTCATCATTGCATAGGAGCCTGCCAGTGTGTCCCTTTAAAAGAGTCCACCCATCCTTAACAGCTGCTTCCCTCAGTAACCCAGGCTTTGTTTGTTTATTTTCATCCACCTGGGAATGTGACGAACATCGTAGGCTACAGCTGTCCTAAAAATACAAACCCTAAATCTTAAAATACATCCAACCAGCACCCTTTCTACACCTCTCCTCCCTTTTCCAGCTCCATGGTGTCAGCTGTTAGTGATGGTAACAAGGGAAACTGAGCCAACATGAGGACGATAAAAGGGCAAACCAGTTGATACCCCTGCAGCCGGGCAGAGTTACAGAGAGCTTGGCCGGCCACAAGCCCTCCACCCTGTCATACTAGACGGGCGACAGATGCCATGATCTCCAGCAAGTTGCAGAAAAAAGGCTGCCTAAGCAGCTTCGCTATGTGCCAACTTGAGCTTAAGAGAAATGCCAATGCTCTATGCTGAGGCAGACACTACTGCTATTTGTGGCTTAATGTAACAGTAAGCTTTTAATCTGTACTCTCTTTCTGTAATGAAGGATAATGTTGGCTTAACTTAACTAAACATATAGGTAATGATCAATGACATGTCAAATGTATTGTGTTATTGTAAAATATTCAATGAATGTTCCCAAAGCAGTTTTCATCTCATCAGTTTTTAATTTAACAAACATAACCATGCAATATTTATAGTTGTAAAATAGAGTTAATGTTATACAATATAGCATTTTCCTATAATGTTACACCTGCTATAATGGAAAATTAACAATCAACCAATTAACCATTTTGGCCAATCAGATTTGACGATTTAAAAGAAATGTGGTTTACTATATTCTAAAGTATTTTGATTTAGTATGGCCTAGGGTTTGATGGGTCTTATTCCAGGATTTCCATGCTGTAAACCGGATCCAGCCACTTCAGCCAGTGAGTGATGTTCCCTCCTTCCATAATCCACCGTCTCATTGTGAAAGTGCTGTGCTGATGAATAATTGTGATGATGCTGAAACATGTTTACTTTCAAACCCGTGAGCGCAGCGCACCAATTTGCATCTGAAAGAACCCTTTGATGTCTTTATCTGCAACATGCAGGGCTTTGAAGCGTCTGACTGTAACCGGGTTTGTTTTTCCAATGTGATGGAAAGGAGAGGAGGAGTGTGGGGGAGGTTGTGTGTGTGTGTGTGCGTGTGTGTGTGTGTGTGTGTGTGTGTGTGTGTGTGTGTGTGTGTGTGTGTGTAATAAATGATAAGTAATAAGTACAGCAAGTTTTCTAAAGTAATCACAAATGCAAAGTGTCTGAAGAGGACACTTAGAGAGGCCATCTCACTATCATTTTCCTCTTCATGCAGCTAAGCCCCTCCGTTAAATTTGCAGCTTTCTAAAATGAAACTGAGACATTGCTGATGAACAGACCAGTACTGCTGCTGTGTCTAATATGACTCCCCACAGAAAAAGGGTTGAAAATAGAAATGCTTGGTTTTGCTTGTGCGAGTTCACTAACCAGCACCTGGGATTTAAAAGACCTGACTAAACTATACAGCCTTTAGAATCAGTAACAAACATTTATGCCTGTTCTGCACCTATGAAACTATAGCGACTGGAACAACATTGAGGAGCTAGCTTGTATTTAGCTAAAGTTTAATTGAAATGGCTAACGAACATTTACTAGAAAATACTGTACAATTATTAGCTAGCATTGAATGTATATAAAAATGCTGTGACATGAAGGGTACAGAATCAGTTGTGGAGATTTTTGTGGAGACAACTTGCCAGCAGCTAGCTTGTTATTTAGTTAATGATGGGAAATAACTGTGTGTTTATTTTGAAAGTTTTTGTGTGATTACATATTAGCTAACAATATATATGTTATACATTGTAGGCTGTCCTTTGCTAATTCCAAACTAAATTATGAGGAATGCCTTTATTTTCCAAATCCTCTGTGAAACTGGAAATCAGTTCAATTAAATTTTATTTGTATAGTGCTTTTAACATTGGACATTGTCCTAAAGTAGCTTTACAGAATTAAATAGATTACAGTTAAAATGTTTACATTTATAAAATCAGTCCATATAACTTTATCCCTATTGAGCAAGCTATTAGTGACCATGGCAAGTAAGCTCCCTTAGATGGTATGAGAAGAAGCCTTGAAAGAAAACATACTCTCAAGAAAACCCATGCTAATATGAGTGACCTTGAATGTACATTCATTATAGTTCCAACATTGTTGAGGTTATCAATGTTCACTGATGGACTCTTGAATTCAAAATCTGTTCATTGCAACTTTTGTCTTAAGACACCGTGGCAGAATGTTTATAATAATTACAGTCCATCTTCATGGTTCTCAAGATTAACCCTCTAAAGTAACTTTATGGATCCAGTCACTACTAGCAAAGCACTGCCATATGTATATGGTAGCTAGCATACATTCACAGTGAAACATGTTTTGAAGTTTATTAGCTAGTTAAGAGTATGTTCATTTTGGCCAGTTAAGCTA
Organism: Silurus glanis; assembly: GCA_014706435.1. NCBI lineage: Eukaryota > Metazoa > Chordata > Actinopteri > Siluriformes > Siluridae > Silurus > Silurus glanis. The sequence continues at coordinate 22,692 of JAAIIK010023694.1, forward strand.
GTTTAGTTGAACCTTGACTAGTTTAAACTAGAAGCTATAAGAACGAGAGTTAAAAATAAAGAGATACCTTTATAAAGATTTTCTTTATAAAATGAGTGTTCTTTGAGGGTTATTTAGCAAACAACAAACTACAGCCAGCATGTTATATAGATAAAACTTTCTTTCGGCTTCTCCCATTAGGGGTCGCCACAGCGGATCCTCCGCATGTTTGATTTGGCACATGTTTTTACGCTGGATGCCCTTCCTAACGCAACCCTCCCCAATTTATCCGGGCTTGGGACCGGCACTGAAAGTGGCTGGGGTTGGTTCCCTGACCGGGGATCGAACCCGGGCCGCAGCGGTGAGAGCGCCGCATCCTAACCACTAGACCACCAGGGAACCTAGCCAGCATGTTATATAGATAATGTTAAGAAAATAACTAGCCCACAGTCACATCGCTAAAATAATAGCACATTTTGAATGTTATTAGCCAGTATGTAATATATTCTAATGTCTTCTATTAATATATTCTGGTTTTAAGCAAAGCATAAGTAATTTTATTCCTTTTCAAAATCAGCCAGTATAGCTGTTTAAGGGTGAATCATCAAAACGAGAAGAAATTATAGCCACTGGCTAGTTAAACATATACATTGAAACTTACCAGACGAGCACACTGTGAAATTTATTAGCTAGCTAAAAACATAAATGATAGGCTTTGTAGCTAGTTCTGAGCAATGGGTTAGCAACCTTTAAAAAAAAAAAAAAAAAAAACATGCAGTTGTTTGAAAATAAATTGGTAAAGAAGCAGAGTATTTGCTAATAAGAAGTGACTATTTCAAACACTAATGGGAAAAGAGTAAAAATGAACAGTATGCCTTGTAATCTTGTATTTGTTTTGTAATTGTCTCATAATGGTTAAAAAAAAAAAAGGATTTGTCTGCAGCATCCAAGCTCATAGATCCCTGCTGTGCTACTAGGACATAAGCAACCCACTCTCCAAACTGGAAACAACTTCAGCACTGGGTTTAGCCTAAGGTCTACAGTCAGTTATTTAAAGGATATTCAAGCAGGAAGTTTATAGAGAAAGAAGAAGTATTGGTGTGCTGGCTGAAGTCTTGCACACACTCCAGTTTTTGGCTAAGTAAAGCGGCTGCTAAATCCTAGCATTAATCTGACAGCATAATGTGTCGCAGTTGTGTTTGTTTCATGGGATCATTGATGAATTGTGTTGCATCTGAGTGGAATAGTGCAGATTTAAAAGGCATGTGTAAAGAGCAAGCACATTATTACACACACACACACACACACACACACACACACACACACACACACACACACACACATGCATACGCACATGCACAGCCCAGCCCGCCTGGAACATGGTGTAGATCAAAAACCTAGGCTGGGAACGTTTCCCGCTTTATGACAATTAGACACACACATTAAAAAAAAAAAAAAAAAAAAAAAAAAAAAAAAAAACACACACTTCCGCGTGTGTGTTCTGTTGGCATAGCAACACATCATTGCCAGGCAACGGCTGGGTTACGTACGTGGGTGTGTGAAGGTCGGTGGGTGGGGTTTTTCTGGTGTGTGAGGACAGGCAATCTGCCACATCAAACACTCACAAAGCCGTGATCCAATTTAACACCAAAAAAGAATGTTATTCCCACATTCCCACATCCGTTTTAGTCAATTGAAGTGATTTATCTCTAAATATAAAGTGTAAAATGGCCATTAAAATTTTTTATTTTTGGCTACACATTAGACTTGCAAATGAATGTGTAAAAACATGACTTGTAGTAATAATAATAATAATAATAATAATAATAATAATAATAATACGTTTAATTTATATAGCGCCTTTCCCAAGCTCAAGGACGCTTTACAAGGTACAATATTTCAATATATCAAGACAGATGAAATATAATGAACATACATGAACATAAACATATTCGTCAGACATTTGCCCAGGACGAAGGATCACATGCAGCTGCATGAGTTAATAGCAGAGACAACACAGATACAAAAACATACAGGACAAGAGATAGAACACTACATAGTACATGAAACATGCACCACATTTCAGAAAAATTGGCAGCCAGTGAAGATCAAATAATATAGGGGTAATGTGGGCAGATTTTTTATTGGAGGTTAACATTCTGGCAGCCGAGTTTTGTATGTACTGTAAACGTGAGATTGAGTGAGCTGATAGACCAGAGAAGAGTGAATTGCAGTAGTCGAGACAGGACGTAATCAGAGCATGCACTAACGTTTCGGCATCATTTCTGCAGATAAGAGGTCGCAGTTTGACAATGCGTTGTAAATGAAAAAAAGACGTTTTGGAGAGGCTGCGAATATGGGCATCAAAGGATAGTGAGGGGTCGAGTATGATACCTAAATTTCTAACAGTAGCTGAGGGGAAAATCGTAGTAGCATCCAGATCAAGACTAAAGTCCATAGAGTTGTTTTTTATTAGAGATGGGGGACCAGTCGGTTTTACCCAGATTCAGGCTAAGAAAATTTGAGTGTAGCCATTGTTTTAACTCGCTAACACAAGAGGAGAGTGAGGATTTTACATTAACAGAATCTGGTTGACAAGCAGTATATAACTGAATATCATCAGCATAACAATGATAACTAAAACCATGTCTACGAATGATGTTGCCAAGCGGCTGAATGTACAGAATGAATAGTAGTGGGCCAAGAACAGAGCCCTGTAGTAGAAAAATTGCTGGAGTTCAGAACCCAAGGATCAAAGATTACAGTGTATTTTCATACTATTTAACATAACATGATAATAAATAATATTATTTTTATATCTGTATCTCTAACAAGGAAATCCACTATCAGTTGATGATATCAGACAGGCCTTTTTCAATTGCTACTATGAAGGCCTTTGCCAGACAGTTGCCTTTGTGAGGTGTAGAGACCAGCCAGGTCACATCCATCCATCTACAGGAGATACCATCTCTGCAACAGCACACAATAGTCCTCTGCAGAACATGTACTTACATGTTCAGATAGCATCAGGTTGCTCAGTTTCCTTAAGTAACACGCTTAAAAAAACAGAGCAACTGCATTTTTCTGTTGAGGAAACAAAAGCAGAAGTTGCTTAACCTGATGAAGCAATTCGGGAGGATTCCTGAAAGCGTTTCATCATCACTTTTCTCTACTGCCGGCACCCTCTTAGTCATGCCCGTAGGAATGTGCTGTAATGCAAACAGAGCAAACAAAGGGCACAAAATGGCTGACCTTGCCGGTTAAACATAGGGGGAAAAAAACTAGTACGTCACACCAGCTCAGTTAAAGTTACACCAATCTAAAGTCACTGGCCTCCATTAATCTTTTTTCTTTAAGCTTAGTTTATACACCGAAGTCCAGAGAGTAATTTACTGATTAACAGCACCAAGGACACACTAACCACACAATCAAAAAAAGGGGAAGATCTGACTAGCCTAATGCTAATAAAGCTGCTTGCTTTTAAAACTGACTTTGCAAATGAAGTGTTCGCTAGTTAATTGAGATTACATCAAAGACAAGTAGATCATGTGATTTTCGATGGTGATTTCCAGTTTGAAAAGATATTCTGTACTCTGAAGGTCAAAAAAACACATCAGACCACACTGTACGTGGTTTCAACTTGTATTAAATGTGAATTGAAATTTCCCCAGAGCTTATGAACTGAAGAAATTAGCACCAGAAAAGCAAATTAACACAAAGGCAGGTCAGAATAGGAAAGTACCTATTGTGAATCCTTTATTGAAAAAAAAACACAATTTTCTGTGCTGAATATGTTATATCAGAGCCATGATTGGACATTGCCTGTACATAAAGCATAACCCATTAAGACATTTCCATATTAGCAGATAGTGTGCAAAAAAAAAAGAAAGAAAAAACAGCTAATAGCGACAATAAACTCAGGTGGTCAACTTGCAAAATAGCTTACATCTTCATTGTTTCTTGTCAAAACGAAACAATAACTGATTATATTTTATGTAAACATTAAATGTATATAAATTATATAAGCAATAAATAAGTATTTAAATAATCGAAACTTTCTAATTATCATTTTCTTAAAAGCAACCTGTCTGCAATATAGCATTAAGCCAGAAACCATTCTACCAGCACTTGCCATCTAACAAAGATGATCTACCAGCCTGACCAGCTCAGCCGGTGTTTTGGCAGTTATTCGCTTGCCTGACTAAGCAGCAGATGTTTGTGCCAAATATGTTCAGCACCATGACGGAACATATCTTTGAAAATTGTTGCTATCTCGATAAACTAGCTCACTCTTACCCCTCCTGCACTAACCTGTGTAGGCACACCTATGTTTTTATCAATGAGAATATCACAAAGAATTAGACTGCAGTCTAACAAAATTGGATTTGTTCATGTGCAATGTGGACACATGAATATATACTGGATTTTAGAAAACAATTATTTGTTTTGCCGTGCCGCAGACACACAGTTTGCCGAGCTACAGCTTTTAGATTTAGCTTTGTTGTTCTAAAATGGCTGCCATGATCAGGGCTGGCAGAAGGTTCCTTGCCCTTCTATTTGACTCTGTGCAATAAATCAGCTGGTTACAGCAGAGTCCCATCACTCTCCCACCATCTGACTGTTTGGATCGCTGGTTTCGTCTGCAGATTTATTGCAATGACCTTCAACCTTTGCACTGCTCATGCACACAGAGCCAGCCTTGATTAGAACTCCACCCCCACCTCCTCCCCCTTGGCCTTTCTCAGAAATGACCCCAGTGGCCAATCAGATTGTCACGTCTACATATCCCAGCTCAGGCCACAGCTTCGTCAGAGCTGGATTCTTTTTTTTTTTCTTTCCATGGTGACTAGCTCTTATCAAGCCAAGCCAGGTTGTGTTGTAACTCTTGGGAATCGGATTGCAAAAGCATGTTGTGTTTTATTGTTTACTTCTTTACGGATTAGAGAGCGAGATTTTAACTGGTTACAGTGTGCGTAGGTGCGTTCTTAGGTTATGTGTCACAACAGCGCCTGAAGCTCTGACCTTTCATAAATCTAGCTCTGCACTCTCTTTTCTTCCCTGATGACTGTTGTCTGGAACGGAGCCAAACGTTATTAAAGGTTTAGCAGGAGTGAAAAATGCCTTCGGGGCTTGCTGAAGTCAAGTTCTAACACACCCAAATAACACGATTAGTATCTTTTTTTTCTGCGTTTCACTATGCACCAGTTTTACAATCAGCCATTACACTATTATATCTAATGAGTTATGTGTTTATCCAAAAAAATAAAATAAAAAATGTTACCAAGGAAATGTGAGAGTTTTTTTCTGACCTGTTTTTACAGGGTAGTAATGCAAATCAAAGCCATGACAAAGAAAGCATCTGCAGTGGTTTCTGGGAAACGCTGAAGGAATTAAGTGTGGGAGGGCTGTTGGCAAAGGAGTGAAAAATTCTGCAGCGTTTGGAGTGAGCGAGGCTGCCGTGACCCTGCATTCACCTAAAGCCTGAGCTGCCAGTCCACCAAGGACAGGAAGATGAAGCCTAGCCCTGAAAAGGACATCCACTTGGCTTGCTTGGCCATGCCTTCATTGGAATGCAGAGCGGTATTCTTTTCTAACACTGCACCAGTGGCCTGCAGAGAATTTGCCCAAACTGCTTTAACGAGGAGGAGCGGGAATTCATTGTGCTCTTATGTAACATTTCTTTAACCTACTAAAACATTTTTTGCTATCGGAAGCAGCTCTCTTTATTTATTTGTTTATTTTCAAACACGTATAAGCACAAGGCATTTTGGTCCACACCAGAACAATTTTAACTATTGTCTGCTTTACACATGGGGATATTGGTCTTAAATTCACACCACACATTTCCATTAATGTTCGGAGACCGTCATTTTATTCGAGCGTGATGATAATATGAAGGATTAAAAAACGCTGGATTTTGAGCTCAACTGAACAAGACATTTTGGTTCTGATGATGTTTGGTGAACTTCAGGTGCTCTGTTTTATGAGTCAGGAAGGGCTTTTTTCTTGCCATGCTTCTAAACAGGCTGTTGTTATGAAACTGACATTGAAGTGTTGATTTTGAAACTTGACAACCACAGTAATCAACTAGACCGTGCAATTCTTAAACTGTGACCTTTGGGATTTTTTTTCCCTCCTACACGTTGTGCTTGTGTCCCATTCCTGGCAAATTTCCAGCTGTTTCAGATATGTAATTATTGTTAATTATGCATAATTATGAATTATATCAGTTTGAACTGCTAATTCATTTTTATATTAGTTATCTGATTTGGGTAGATCAACGACTGTCTGTTTGTTGATGATATCAGACAGGCCTTTTTCAATTGCTACTATGAAGGCCTTTGCCAGACAGTTGCCTTTGTGAGGTGTTTTTTTTTTTTTTTTTTTGACAATGGATGATAAAGGGATTTTACAGGTTTGCATTTTTTTTATACCCCAATCATACAGTAAATTATTTACTTATTTATTTATTTGTTTGTTTATTTTTTGTTAGTGTGAAAATAATTTTGGCACAAAGAAATATTTTCAAAAAAGTTCTAATAATTCAGGAGGGCTCTCTATATTAAAACTATATAAACAAGGAATATTATAAAATTTTGTGTTACGGTAATCATTATTTGAAATGAAAGAGAGAAAAGATAGAAACTGTGAAATCACCCCTAATTCTAATCTAAAGGTTATCTTTAGCATGGCAGACAAGTAAGAGCAGGCTGTTGCTGTGAAAATGGTTGCGTGTTAAACTCCTCCCTTGCGTCTCTCCTCTCTGAGGCTGAGAAGTTGTTTCTTTGGCTTGCGTCCTGACTCACATTCCCTCTGAGCACTCCACCCCACATGATGCAAGATGCTTTCACACACACACACACACACACACACACACACACACACACACACACAC
>JAAIIK010023703.1:0-11818 GCA_014706435.1 Silurus glanis
ACACACACACACACACACACACACACACACACACACACACACACACAAAGAAAATCCTCGAATGTGCATTATACACACAAATACACCAAAATAAACACATCAAAATATACACACATACCTGTGTGTGTGTGTGTGTGTGTGTGTGTGTGTGTGTGTGTGTGTGTGTGTGTGTGTGGGGAGAATCAGTAAGGCTTTGTAGTGTTTAGTGAACAGGTTCAGGAATCTCCACAATGAGTCAGTGTCCTGCTTTCCCAAACTCACATATCCAATCTAAATAAATCCAATCCAAACTAAATCTAAATAAATCCGATCCAAATCAATCAAATCCAATCTAAGTCAGTCTGGTCTAAATCAATCCAATCTAAATCAATCTAATCCAATTAGCTTCAGGCTAAAGCACTGTTTATATATTAAGGTTTAACTTCACTCACACACACACACACACACACACACACACACACACACACACATTTCACTTCTTAGTTACACATTAACAGATTTCAGTGCAAAAGTTTGTACCCCCAGGAGAAGATCTCACACCTACTTCTTCACATCAGTCAGAAGTTTGAGTTCAAAATCGTTGTGTTGTTTTTGTTATATATTTGATGTAAATTCATACATTTTCTAATTTACATCTAAGATCGAACCACTGCTGAAGAAAGTGTGCACTTAACCATTAACAAAGAAAGACACCAAACAGATGGCAATAATAACAGACTGATAGCTGATTATTTGATTTGTTCTCCATGTGTTCATTCCTCAACTGATTGCTAATGACTGCCTTTTCATGTGAATGATTAGTGTTGCTATGGACTGATGTCCTCTCAGAACATGCACATGAATATAATCCTGTCTGAGCTCCTGTTCTAGAGAATTAATTAACACATTCGCACCAATCACGGCACGGCTGGAAAAAACACTTTATCTTTATCCGCCTGTAGAATCAGTCTGACAGCAGTAACAGGTCCCTCCAGGTCACTCTATAGTTCTGTAGACCAGGAAGCAGAACACAATATCACACAATGCGTCAGCCTACTTCCTTTTATTACTGATGTGACGAACAAAATCTCTTAAGGCCATCAGACACGTATACACACACACACACACACACACACACACACACACACACACACAATAGGAAAACAGCATTGTGTGCTTCTGAGCTTCTTTTCATCAGCAATGTAAATCTTTGTCTCTTCCTTAAAGCACATTTGCTTTTATCTGTGGAAGATAATCGAGTGCTTTCAAGTTTGAAAAGCATAAAATAGTTATCAGTGGATTTCCCCTCCGTCTGTTGTGGATTAATGTCTAATATCTCATACACACTACATGCCAGGATTTGATAGATCTTTATCATTAACTGCTTTATGAGCATCCAAACTCCTGTGTAAAGTCACCAAAACACTCAGGAAAATAAGTGTTGTGATGAAGCCGAACATGTATCTACTCTAAAGTTGATCAATAGTCTGTAACAGCATGTCTCGAGGAACTTTATTCCTCCTATACTGCAGCTAAAGGTGTTCCATTGGGTTCATTTGTGCAGCATTTCCCAGCGTTTCTGGAGATAATTGTTATAGAAGCTATACTTCATTAAACAAAAAAATCCTTTCCATCTTAAGCCATGCCCACTTCATGTTTAAAGGGGACATAACACATACAGTTTCGGCTAATCTCATGCTAATCTTGAGGATCTGTAGAGTAATATTGCATCCTTGATTTCGGCGAAGAGTCTTTAGTACGAGGCGATTTATAATTATCAAACTTTGCGTTTCTCACTCCTGGAGGTGTGACATTGGCGAAACTAAAGGGGAGGTGGAAGCTCAGGGTTTAATGCTCTGGGTTACTGAATGGAAGGTTGGGGGTTCAAGCCCTGGTATCTCCAAACTGCCACTCCAAGCTGCTACTCCAGGCAGGTCCCTTAAACCTCAGTGCTCCAGGGGTGCTGTATCAGGGTTGACCCTGCACACTGACCCCAGTTCCTAACATCACTGGGATATGCGAAGAAAAAACCTTAAACCTTTCTAAAGAGTTGTGAACCCTCAGGGCTAACAACTAACAATCAGATCTAGCTGTACATATCTGATCCAGAATCGGATCCTGAGTCTGAAATTGAACAACAGCAGCAATATCGACTACAGCAGGACGTGTCTGTATGGTAAGATAACAAGGTTCTCCTTCCCTCACATCTAAAAAACCCACTTCATTGCTGATGTTCTTCTTGAGTGAGTCTTTGCAGGGCTTCTGTTACTGAATGAAGCACGGTGGTGGGTGTGGATCTCGCTCTCGCCCTGGTTACCGTGTGTGAGCACTCTTACGGGAGAAACTCATCCTTTTTTGAGTTATTTAGTTCATTTTTGTTCCTTTAATGAACGACCAGAGGACTCATGTGATGAACGATTCCATTCTGTTTCCTGTCTAATGCACTGCATAGCATCTATGGGAGTTACGTGATAAAAGAACGAACGACTCGGTCAAGAAGAGTCGAGTGGTAAATGACTCAATTCTTGTTCCTCTACATAACTTCTGGAGATTTTGCTAATGCTTTGCGACTCTTTTTTTTTATCATACTCGAAAAAAACTTTATAGAAAACCAGAAGGAGTGCATTTGGCATAGAAACACTCTGTATTACTCCAATATGTAAATACTTCATATGTCCCAATCGTTTTTTGAAACTTTTCCTATGTTTAGCATGAGAATTCAACTCTTTAGATTAGATTAGATTAGATTAGATTTGATTTAACTTTGTCATTGTGCAAAGTATAAATACAGGCCCCACCCCTTTATATTGTTTATGCACAGGAAAGGCAACATTAAACTGCTGAACTTTGCAGGACACTAAACACCATCATCTCCTGATGAAGGACAATGAGGCCAGACAACCTTCCTGCAGCTCTGAGGACATCTGCAAAGCTCATCAGTGTTTACACCTGTGCTGCAAAAGAAGGGAAAGTTCCGGGGATTTCTCAAAAGCAGAAGTGTAAATCAATTCAGGAAGTAGAAGACGAGCACAAGGTGAATTATCATTTCACGTTTCTTCTCAATGAGGCAGTCCTTCAGGTTCAGGGAAAAAAAAACCCGAACCGCATTTCTGGTGTAAGTGTGGTTCAGATTTCTACAGCTTTTATTCATTTATATAACTCATACCAGGAGCTTCAGAAAACAGCTTCTTTATGCACAAATAGTACTTTTGAAGATAAAAAAAATCCCAGCCGCATCTGATTAAAAAACATGAGCGAATTATGGATACAGTAAAAACAATTGTGTGTTCACATGAGACCAATGGACTGTTTATAATCGTATTTATTAAATTACTTATTTTTTTATATGGTATTTTTATAGCTTTGTATAAAATTTTATTATTGTATTAATTAATGATTTATTATAATTTGATAAAAAAATCACTCATTTATAATTTTGAATAATTTAATCATTCTTCTTTGTTGTAGTAATAGTAGTGTTTGTATGACTTCTTTTCTTTTCTTTTTTTCTTTTTTTTTCTTTTTCTTTTCTTTTCAGGTACTTGAAAGCACCCGGAAAAAAAACACAAAAAAAAAATAAAATCAAAGCATGAATCTGAACCATCACTTTTGTTCCCTCCTTTGGGAAGCTCGTGCGTTCCTCAGAGCCATGTTCTGCAGATCTGAAAGGTTCAGTATGTTCTTTCATTGCTGTTGTGCTGATAAGGTCAGAACTGCGCTGCTCTGTGTGAATAGAAGGACATGATGTGCCTGAGGGAAGCCGAGGGAAATTCCCAGCCTTCAGTAAACTCAGCTGCTGCTCATCATCGCATTCCTCTCTTTTCAAACACCAGCGTTCTGATCACATCCCGGAAGAAGTTCAAGCTCTTTCTTTTCTCGCCCCGTGTGTGTGATGTTCGGTGTGCTGTGTGCGGTCACAATCTGCAGAACCAAGCTGACAGTATTACAATCCAACATGCTTTATTATTACTTCTTTTTTTGTGTCCACCTGCAGGATTGGTGATGGAACGTTCCTCTGTTCCTCAGACCACTGTATAAACAAATCGTGATGAAACCTCACCAGGATGAAGCACGAAACACTGTATATACAGAAAAAAGTCCACCATGCTGACCATTCTATAAATATTTATATGGAGCTGGACAAGTCCTACAGACGAGCTGGTAGTATGGAAATGTTCACAATGGTGCAATTTTTTCCCCTTCACTATTGTAAATGATGAGTCATGATGAGTTTCAGGACATTATAGCATAAAAACCTTGTGGGATTTGCAGCTACATTACTATCAGAGGTGCTGCTCTAAAAAAAAACACTCAAGAACCTTCACTTCTGACCAATCACAAGCCAGGATTTATCGTCCCCGGCCTTATTTTTTCGTAGAGAAACGTTTTTCATCGCCTCGATGAAAGCTGAAGAGACGGCGGTTAGATTGCTTTAGCATCAATGGAAACTTTGACCCTGCTTCTGTGTCTTGAGTCCTGTACACCACAAGAAGGCGGTGCAGGGACTTTCCACAGAGAGAAAGAGAAATACAGAGACAGATAGATAGAGAGAGACACCCATCTGCACTTCCTCCTGTCTGTCTGCTGCTCTGCCTCGCTGTGTGGATGTTGTGATATGAATTGTATTTGCATGCATGTAAATCGGTTTAAGTGGAATCTGGTCTTTTCTTCTGGTTTATGCAAATCAGCAAGTAAGCATACCGAACATTCTTCTGCGGATGGCTGATCACACCTAAACATGTCCTTACAATGACTTCTCTTTTTTTTTTGTGCAGCCTGGCGCCGGTTTATACCCGAGTGTGTCGCGTGCTCTTACTGTCTCAATGACAGGCATCATGTTTTACCTTCACCCTGAAACACACTCGATTTCTTCATACTGGTTTATTCCTGATGTGTTCATTAAATCCATTCCTGCGAGAAATCTGTGGTAATGCATTAAGACGAGTGTCACGGCTTTATTTATTTATTTATTTATTTATTAAGAGCTTCTATTCCCAATCCACTTCCAGCAGAAGCGTGTTAATGAGAAGTCTGTTGTAGAGACTATGGAGACTGGAGACCAGAATGCGCCGCAGATACGTCCATAAAACGGCAGAGATGCATGTAGCTGAGCTCGTGAGGGATCTACAAAGTGACATTGACAGTTGATGGTTTGGATGGTGAGCTGTAAGTGTGTACAGATGAGGTGGTGAGAGAGCTAAAGGATGTGGTAGAATGAAAATTTCCCTTCACTTGAAATCGGAGACCCAAAACTGTTCCAACACGACAATGCACAAAACCAGTTGCATGAAGATCTGTTTTACATGAGTTGGACTGGAAGATCTGCTAATAAACACCTTAGTGATGAATGTGAACGCTGACTGCACCCCAGGCCTCCTCACCTACATCAGTACCTGACTTTACTAACACCCTTGTTTCAGAATGAATCTCCACAAAAATCTAGTGGAACATCTTCCCAGAAGAGTGGAGCTCATTCTAACTGCAAATGGGGAATAATGTGGAACAGGATGTCCCAAATAGGATCTCCTGCCTAGATGTCCACATAATTCTTTTGGCCATAGCGTGCAAATCTTGGACATTAGATGATAATTCTGATGAAAGATCTTTCCTTTAAGCTGGGAGGAAACACAGTGCAGGAAGAAAATAAAGGTGGAAATCCCCACCCGTTTATCAAGATCAACACAGAGACTGCTTCTGGCATGGACGAGGAACGTTTACTGTGCTCTGGGAGGATATCTCAATCCTGATTAGCTGGTTTTAGGACCCAAAAAAAATCTTATCAGGAAAAATCATCATGAGGAGTTCGACAGAAAAAAGGCGCAGTGGATAAAGAAAGAATGCGTCAGTACTAACAGGAGAAACGTAATTCTGATGTATGGTGGTGTTTCAGCCATTATAACAATCCACTACAGGACACATTATGGAGAAATCAAATCGAAGGCTGGTCCGTGTGGTCCGATCCAACAGTTAATGATAGACAGTTCGGACCAGTTTATGAAGCAAAAGGGGACCAACACAATATTAGGCAGGTGGTGATAATGTTACATCCAATCGGTGTGTATTTACACACATACACATATCCTTCAAAATCGGAATGTCCAGCAGTGCCATCAGCAAAAAAACTGGAGGAAACGTTTGACCCAGGTACACCTATCTACTGGCTGAAGTGTGGCCAGAAGTGGTCTTCATTTAAGAATTCTGGCCAAAAAAGCCATACCACCATTTCGGAATCACAACAGCATTAAAACTAGACACAAAAACATGGAAAGATCCAGAAAAATGGTTCGTTCTCCAAGATTTTTGGAACGACCGCCTTGCCGAGTTCCTTCAAAAACTGTGTGCTGGTGTACCTAGAAGGATCGATGCTGTTTTTCAGGCAAATGGTGGTCACACCAAATATTGATTTGATTTCTCTTTTCATTTACTTTCCATTTTGTTCGTCAATAAAAAGAAACTATTAACACTTGAAAGCGTTCTCACTTTTACAAAATTTTTCCCCCCACAAACGAACTGTTGCACAGTAGTGCACCGACACCACAATTACACTTCTATTTTTATTGCTCCACTTTTATCTTGAAACGTATTTAGCCTGCATTTGTCACGTCCTCTTCAGCTGCAGAGTCACTGCCGTTCTCAAGAACCGAAATTTCCTCTATTTCATAAACCTTACTGAAAGCCACATCAGACTGTATAACGTTCCTCCTGACCTGTGGATCTCAGGAGCTCTGCAACACTACATGATTTCAATGAGTGGTTAATAATTCATGTTTGTTCACATCCCGTCACATCAGGCATGCATCAGATGCTGCAGATATCAGTGTTGTGTCTGCATCAGACGTCTTGTCAGACTAAACCCCAGCTTGTGATGTGGTGTGTCCCACTTTACTTCGCTGTTTCCGCGAGTCACATGTCACTCGGTGAAACACACAAAGCAGGACGGCTTTTTATTTTTTTGTCTTCATGTGAATGAGGTCAAAATGATGTTCAGAGAAAAGTCCCAGTTAATTTTTAGACGCAGCCAGAAGAATGAAGAGGAAGCAAAGACATGAATGGGGAAAAAATTCAGCGTGAGATTATTATTAAAACAGATTCAGCTTCAGTGTTGAGTGCTGTGATAAAACCATGATATCTAAACATGCCAAAAAAAATTGGTGCAAAAAAATAAGGATATACGCTGAAATTCATTTTAATAGGAATACCTGTGCAACTGCACATCTGTTCAAGTTTCCACAATGTAGTGCCACAATCCATAAACGTACACAGGTACAAGACAGGAGCTCCAGGGACTGTCTCCTGGGATTTGACATCGCCAGAATGGTCCAAAGTGAAAATACAAAAAAACTGTGAATGAGCAGCACTACGGTGGGTGGAAACTGTACATCTTGATGAGTAAGATATAATCATGTATGTGAAGATGTGAAGCTCTATAACAGAAGCTCTTCCACTCCAACCCATGGAACAGGTTTGAGTCTCAGAATTCACGTGAAGAGAATATTCCATGCTAACTTTGTGCTAGCAGTGAGGGAGAAGGTCCACATATGAGGTGATATCAAAACGTTTCGAGACTAAAGGTGTAACTGGTGCTATTCTGACCACGTGCGTTACCACGTCTGTGATTTCATCAAGGACAGCAAGTTAGAGCAAACATGAATTTCTGCGTGAAACTGGGCAAATCTGCCACAGAGACGTTTGACGTGACATAAGTTTGACATACTACGATGCGGTGACGAGTCGTTCCAGTGATGTTCTTGCTCATCAAGAGCAAGAACATCACTGGAAGACAACGAGAGATCAGGAAGACCTTTAACAAGCTCGAACCCACAAAATGTCAAAACTGTTCGGCAACTTGTGCATGATGATCGTTAGAGAACAATCCTGCGGACTTCACCCTCTTTCCGAAGATGAAGATCCAGGTCAAAGAAGGTACACTTTGAAAAGAAGACTGCCAGAACACATTCCAGAAGAACACAAGGAGCACTGTACTGCTGTACACGGGGACTGTTTTTAAGGTTATATTGTGTAAATGTGGATAAATAAAGTCTTTTCTTGTAAACACAGTGAGTCAGAGTGAGACCAACTCGTAGGGCTGGAAAAGTCAGGTATCCAAATCCTTTTGTCCATATAGTGTATCTACAGAAAGGTTTATGCATTGATGTGTATATACAAATAAAACGCCTCAGTTACTGGGTTTGGCTGCTTGTTTCAAGTAGTTGTGTTGAAAACAGGTAACTCAGCATGCATCAGGAACTTAGACCTGAAGCAGTGTATAAGGGATCAATTCTTGTGCCTGAGTGTCACCCAGAAACCATCTCAAATAAACAACATCACCTCTTCAAATCAATCTGCTGTATTGTGACCACGCTGGCTCTATGTATTCGTGTTTTTTTTTTGGAAGTAAATTTTCAGACCAGGATTCACTTCTTATGCAATTGCATTTAAGCGTAACTTCCAGGTAAAAATTCACCTCAGGTTTTCTCATTCACATGACCTTGGAATCTATGTATTATTAATAGACATTATTGTTTAAGGAAGTGCATACATGTGACACCATAAGGTCAAAGACTAAGCTGACAACAAAACGTGTTTACAAGTTGGGATTTTCCCAAAGAATTTACAGCCTGGCCTTCACACAGGACATGCTGGAGTTTACACATCAAACAAGGCCACAATGCCTGACTGACTTCTTACACAACATCAGCACACAACACATTTCAATAGAACATTGTGCAATCATGATTGTGCTCAATTTTCCCCAGGGTGAAGTCTAGATTGACTGCACTGCCACCTAGTGGCTCAGCGGAAATTAACCATACTTCAGGTGTGATGTTTTACAAAAAAAAAAAAACCTGCAATATACTTTGACAGGTAGAAGTGGAACATACAATAGAACCTGCTTAGGGGAGTTACAGTGTAACAGTAATTATGTTGTTTGAGTGAATTCTTTTCTATAGAGTACCAGTGAACTCTACCCCACTGCACACCTCACATTGCTCATATCATTCTTTAAGCTCGGAACAAAATGAGTTCAACTGGGAAAATTATTCGAATGATACCGAAAGTGACCCTTGAACATTCAAATAAAATAAAAGTGTAAGACGATTCTGATTTATTGAAAGTGAAACTAAAAGCACATGTTTTTACCATTAACTTTGTGTAGTACATGCCAGGACAATCTGTGCTATTACTTCTGAGAGATTGAGTTAATTATTACTGAAGAAACACTAGGTTTTCATCTTCTCTCTGTCTTCCCAGGATCCTCAGTACTCATGAGCCTAATCAGATGTATAAAGAAGTCCATGCCTACCACAGGAATTCTCAGAAACACCTGGTTATAAAAGTTCCCGTGCATAATTGTGTTCCTTGTTGATGTGTTTCCTGGTGAATTGATTATGGCCGTGTGCCACAATACAATCTACTGATTATTATCTTTTTACTGGTCATTTAGCCATCAGACAGTGCAGTATCATAAAACTGCACTGTGCATATTTACCACCACTGAAAGGTGAAGACAAACACGTGATTCCTTCTGAGACAAGTCACATGTCCCAACCTCATGTTTGGGAACTTCTGCTCATGCTGCATTTCAGGTCACAAGAACACGCAGAAAGAAAAATGCTATCTGCCCTCTTCCACATACATTAGCGCCTCGTATGTGCACGATTAGCCACTGATTGACAGGACCACCATCCCTCCCACCCTGATCTGTTTAGAGTTACATAACATCTCCATGTAACCTCACTAGTCCCTATTTCTTTCTCTCTCTTGAAATAATGGCAGAAATAAACAGATTGTCGAACTACTGGGGACTCCTGAAGATGACAAATCATAGATACAGCTTTACTCCTGACTGTAAGACCAAAAACCCAGACACTGGAGACTCCTTTCTTAAATGTTCACTAAGCACATTGTCTTCTTACAGAAAAACTCACTGCATCAGTAATTATCTGTTGTGCACCACATTGGTGGTACGAGTCCCTGTGAAGGAGCTTTTGCCTTAAAAACCATAGCAGCTGCTTTAAGTGTGTAAATAAAATCTATAATATTATCAACATAAAGACAGCAGAAGGGGGGGGGGTAATAACAATATAATATTTACTGATATACTGTATAACGTTGTTGTTATATGTGATGTGAGTTGAATCGGTTCATCACCGGCTCAATGCCGTATTGTATCGCATCTCAAGGGCCTCCTTGTTCTCGCTGCATGTGAGCAGATGAGCCATCTATCTGCAGCACCACCATCCTCCACTTGCCAACCTCCAACAGTTTACTTTGCCGACTGTCAGAATACAAGCAGAATCTGTGGAAAGGTGTTAGAACACACCGCCGTGTCAGTTACACTCACCACCACAGTACCGATTCATAGTCTAATTGAGTAGGATGGATGGATGGATAGACAGACAGATGAACAAGAGTTCTAATAACTTCCTCTCTGTATAAATCATCCGGAAGAACAATTCAGTTTGAAAATGTCAGGATTCTGCCTTTACTACATTCACCCTCTGCTTCTGCACATCAGATGACAGTCATAATGTAGGAAGTGGTAACTCAGTGATTGGGTTCCTGATCCAAATTGTTGGGGGTTTAAACCTCAGTACCACCCCACTGCCACTGTGCCCTTGAGCAAGGTCATTACCGCTTTCTGCTTCAGGGATGCTGTATTATGTCCCCCTGCACTCTGACCCAATGAGAAGAAAGAATTTCATTGTGTGGTTATGCATGTGACACATTAAAGCCCCTCTCATGAATCACTACACTCTTCATCCTTTTTCTTGTTGCCCATTATTACCAGTTCGAGTGTCTGTGTGTGTTTGTTTGCTAAGCTTTTGTTGATGGCTTCATGATTGTGTGTCTTATTGTGCTTAGCTTGGTTCCAAGCCCAGGTGTACTTCTGCTTATGATGCTGTTTTTTTTGTTTTGTTTTTGGTTTGCACTCAATAAAATAGCCCTCAAATCTGTCTTCACTTTGATAAAGAAAAAGAGAAAAACATTTTGATCAAGTAATTAAGACAAAGTACCAAAAAAGGGGGGAAAGAATGAAACATTCTTCTAGTGGGTTCCAATAATCCTGACAAGCAATTTTGTATAAAAACATCCTTAGATTGGAATTCATTCATTTGAAGTGATTTAGCTAATAAACAACAAGATTTTGATTCAGTAAGATTTTTTTGTTTATTCAATATTTTTGGACCCAAAACCCATCTTTGACAAGGGTGCCAATACTTTTGAACAGGCAACAAAATTTTACTTTGGTGTTAAATTTAAAAATGTAAAGAAAATATTTTTTTAAATAAAATCTCATCTGAAACATCATTGAAACTCATTCTAGAGAAATATTCAGTAATAAATATCAGTAGAAACGTCAGTGCAGGTGATTAAAGCTTTCACATTTACAATTAGTCCAAAAATAACAATCTAATAAATATAAAGAACATCAGAACTTCAGTAGTTCAGTATTTCAGTGTATTACAGAGGAGGAACAGTGAGATCTGCTCCAGGATGAGGTTAAAGTTAAATAAAACGTTTGGTTTAGACTTTAGATCCAGAACTTCTGCTGTAGGAGGAGGAAACTCCGTGTGGAGAACTCAGTGCTGTAATTGAGGGCGATCCTATACATCTGGGTTCTCAGGTTCAGGAGTCATCACAGAGTTGAGGTTCTTGGGTTCAGAAGGAGACTTTGCCTTGAGGATCTCAGATTCAGGAGTCATCACAGAGTCGAGGTTCTTGGGTTCAGAAGGAGACCCAGTGTGGAGGTTCTCGGGTTCAGGAGGAGACTTAGCGTTGAGGTTCTCAGGTTCAGAAGAAGTCTCAGTGTCGAGGTTCCCAGGTTCAGGAATAA
>JAAIIK010023707.1:0-12837 GCA_014706435.1 Silurus glanis
CCCTACACATAACCCCCAACCCTGGCCCTAACTATGACCCTAACCCTACATAAACCCCTAAACCTGGCCTTAACTATGACCCTAACCCCTAACCCTGGTCCTAACTATGACCCTAAACCCTAACCCTACACAAAACCCTAACCCTGGCCCTATGACCCTAACCTCTAAACCTACCCCTACCCCTGGCCCTAACTATGACCCTAACCCCTAACCCTACCCCTACCCATAACCCTGACCCTAACTATGAGCCTAACCCTACCCCCAACCATTGCCCTTACTATGACCCTAACCCCTAACCCTACCCCTACCCCTAACCCTGGCCCTAACTATGTCCCTAACCCCTAACCCTACACATAACACATAACTCTATCCCTGGCCCTAAAGCCACGTCTAGCCCTAAATACTCAACCTAACACTAACCCTAACATTAACCCCTTACCCTGATACTAACGCTAGCCTTGCTCCCTAAACTTACCCCTTACCCTTAACACTGACCCCAGGTTCTGTCAGGTGCTCCTTTGAAAGACCCCCTAAGGTTTCCATATAAAGCTTTACAAAAGAGTTCTTTGTTGTTTGGTACATTAATCATCCACAGAACCCCTCAGTAAGCAGATCTGCAAAATAAAATTGTATCATTCTCACATTTAGCTCCTAAACTCTGGAATAGTCTTCCTGACAGTGTTCGGGGCTCAGACACACTCTCCCAGTTTAAGTGCAGATTAAAGACGTATCTTTTTAGCAAAGCCTACACATAACACACATCACATCATAACCTTGTGCTCCAGAACATCTGATCACATCACATTATCAACTTGTGCTGTTAATATCATGAACAGCAGCTACGCTAATTCCTCTCCACTGCTTCTCTTTCTCTCCCCATCCCGAGGCATCCTGAGGATACACAAGCTCCAGTCACGTCCCACCTCATGAAGATTGTGGACCTTTAAAGAAGTAGATGAAAACAAACATCCCGAACCATCTAGAGACGTACCAGTGCCAATTGTATTCCACCTCATGTAGAGTTTGGACACTGGACCTCTTTGAGTGTTTAAAGGCTCTGGCATGGAGAAGCTGGTGATGGATCTATGATGATCTCAGATGTTGAGATATTTTATTAGTTGCTCAGTAGCTCCTGTAATCTCAAATTACTGTATAAGACTGTAGAAAGATCATCACTCATAATCACACACTCCAGTGCTCATGTTAGTTCTCTCTCTCCAGTGTTCTGTAGTGTTTAAAGACTATAATCACACTCTTGATGTCACCCAAATGAGGATGGGTTCCCCTTTTGTGTCTGGTTCCTCTCAAGGTTTCTTCCTCATTCATCTAATGGAGTTTTTTCTTCACCACAGTCACCATGGTGATCATCAGGGATAAACACACACCATTCACCTTCACTTTTAAATTCTGTAAAGCTGCTTTGAGACAATGTCTGTTGTGAAAAGCGCTATAGAAATAAACTTGACTTGACTTGTATTATTACTTTATTAGCACTTCTCTGCAAAGTAAAGTTCATGTGTAAAAGTTGCAGTGTGTAAAGAGCTTCAGTGGTTGAGGTTCTTCAGGGGGAATCCTTAAAGTTTCAATGCAGAACCCTACAGCAGTGTACAGAGTATACTTCCATATCAGAAAGGGTTCCAAACTGGAACTGGAATGTTTTAGAGAAATAAAAAGTGAACAAGCATGCACAGATTGTGTGTGTGTGTGTGTGTGTGTGTGTGTGTGTGTGTGTGTGTGGAGCTGTTTCTATCTGAGACACCTATCACTTTCATGTGCTTTGTACATGAACTTTTTTTCTCTCCACTATGTGTATGTGTGAGTGTGTGTGTGGGTTGTGTATGTGTGTGTGAACAGTAAAAATGGCAGACAGAAGTAAGTCCCAGACCACAGGGAATGTGTGAATGGAAAATTGTAAAAGATTCAGTCAACCTCATGAAGAGGTTCAGCACTGGTGTTTTCTGGAGGGAGAGTCCCTGCAAAGTCACAAAACACTCCCATCAACCCCAGACTGAGGGGCCTTCCGTTTCTACTCGATGCTCTTCACTCACACCCCACACTTCAGTATACACCAGCGCTACTGCTTCATTCTTTAAAAAAAAGTTTTATTCATTTTTTGTATCATGAAGACAACCGAGAAGATGAGCTTCAGCAGATCCTGCCACATATACTTCACTTTATTTTATTACACCTTCAGTGTACAGTTTACTGTTTTCCCATTGGCTCCTGACTCTTTTCTACAACCATACCTTACATCTAGAACATTAAAGGTTCTTCACATTGATGTTCAAACACTTTTGGAAGCTCACAGTAACACTTAACGATTAAACAAAAACATCCATAGAGAAACTCATGTTTCTATGTATCATCATATTATTCTTATATTGTCACACAATAAGATCAAATCTGGAACCTTCTAAAACCTTCTTGCAAAACCCGTCTATAGAGTTCTTCAGAGCCCTACTCGCAAAACCTGTTATTCAGAGCTCCACACTAACCTTTATAGTAAGACAAGAACCATTAATTATATCTAAAAATATATAAAAGAATTCCAGCAGGTTATCGTCACACACGGGCTTCCCAGTAGACCCGCATTACAAAACTGCAAAACCTGAAGTGTTCCAGAGAAGCTTTGAGGAACCTGAGAACCGAGATCTCTTGAGGAACTGCTGAACAGGAAAACGTCTGCATTGGCTAAAGTTGCAAAAGTTGTTTCTGGTTGTGAATCTTTTCGAAAGAGTTCTCAAACATTCTATGTCAGAAACCAGACATGGGAAAGATTCAAATTTCTGAATGGAAGCTAAGAACATTCATTAATGTTAAGGAAATCTAGAACCTCCCCAGAACCTATTGCATTCCCTCTGATGGAACTAGGAAAGGTTCTAACCAAGCCTCTGGGACCATATTTTTTTATTGCAAAGCTGTTACATTTAAAAAAAAATTTTTTTTCATTATTATAGAAGCAGGTTCTATTTATAAAAAAGCCGCTCTGTAAGTTCTTTTGAATGTTCGTCTAAAGAAATCCCATAAAGTTTCTGCATCAAACTTTTTTCCCTGTTTGTTCTTTTTTAAAGGAAGTTCGGAGAACTGTATAAAGACTCCACTGAAGGACCTAAAAGGGCACAGGATGGGGAAAATTCAATGCCTTAATCTAAAACTATTCACGGTTCTTTCCAATGTTCCTCTGTAGGAAATCCTTAACATTTGTAGATAAAACATTGTAACTGAATGTTTCAGGGTTGGAGAAGCTTCCATGGGCGAATGTTTTATAAATGTGTAATGTTATTATTATTATAATAATTATTATTATTGTTATTATTAATCCTACACCATTAGAGAAACTTATATAAGGGTTCTTCAAGGCTCTTGCGTTGCTCCTTCAGGGGAATTTCTTCATGACACAAAATAAGCTGAAGTATGTATGCAACTCTAAATCTTTCCACATTTCTATAAACACTTATTTAGTGTAGATGTGTGTGCTGATGTGGAGCTGAGAATGAGATCTTGGATTGAAGGTTAAAGTGCGAGATGTTGGACTGATGCGCTTCAGTCATTCATACGCAAAACTCTTCTTTCATTCATTTATTCACGAGCTCTTGCAGATTTTTATTTTTTTTCCCCTTCTTTGTTACAGTGGAACCATGTAATAGAAAAAGCACAAGATTTCATTCTTACTCTCCTCAGTCACAGGGAGGGAAATTCTGTGAATAAAAACCCGCCCAGATTTCCCCGAGCTAATCAGGACTCAGTGGAAATCCCCACGAGCTGAAGAGTATAAACCTCCAGCCTCCTCCACTCCTCCTCATTAGCTCACACACACTCTCTCTCTCTCACAGACTCGCAGAGACACACAGCAGATATGGATATCCACACCCGGAATAACAGACTGGACTATTTGGAAGATATGGACCCGAAAAACCCCAAACACACCACCGACGATCGTCTGGACAGTGGAGTGGACTCTCTAAAGGAGGACGAGTATCAGCAGCTCGTGCAGGAAATAGAAGACCTGAACGTGACCACACGGGTCACCCTGAACCACCAGAACCAGGACCACCTGCACCATGCCTGGAAACACGAAGTTACCGAGGACGGAGACACGTAAGTGCTTTAAGGGTTTTATGTTTTATTCGTATTTGTTGTTGTTGTTGTTGTTGTTGGATTAAAATAAACAAAGAAACTGAGCACACAGACAGTGAGGTATAAATGCGCACAATTGCGCGCGTTACGCATGACGTTTTTGCGCAATTCTATATAATGTGTGTGTCGGGGTGGGTCAGGGGTTTGCGTGCATTTATGTATAAAGTTGTATAAAATAGAGGAAGTGAAGTGGTTTAGATGAACACAGGGGGCGCTGAGAGAGAGAGAGAGAGAGAGAGAGAGAGAGAGAGAGAGAGAGAGAGGGGTGGAAAGTCCCTGGCTCTCAGCCAAAACCTCGATAATGCGTCAGATGTGTCAAAGCTTCACTGGGTGGAAATAACCTTCACACACACACACACACACACACACAGAAAGAAAAACTCCAGAGTTGCGAAACGCCCGAGTTTGAAGCCACTTCCTCTGCTGGTAATTCTGAAGACCCTGAAATGCTCAATTCTAAAACAGCAACCCACATTTTTTTCCATCCAGGTACCTGCACCTCGCCATCATACACGAGGCCCAGCAGGAAGCTCTGCACATCATCAAACAGTGCTTTAACGACCCCTACCTCGACAGACACAACCACCAGAGACAGGTAACTACACCCCCCCCCCTCATTTTTTATTATATTTGAATATATTTGGTCATTTTTTTATTGTAAGTTTTAACATTTTTGCTTTATTATTTTGATCTGGTTGTCGGCCTTTTTTACATAAAAAATCAGGAAAAAATCTGTTGATTTTTTTAGTACATTTATTTACTAAATTAATTTGAATGTATTCTTTTTTTTTGTATCTTTTTTTTTTTTTTTTTAAACTGAAATGTGTCCAAAAAAGAAATAACTAAAACACTTAATATATAAATGATCCATAATCGTTGATAAATTATAATAAAAATAAAAAAACCGTGATTTGTTTTTCCAGACTGCGCTCCACCTGGCCGTGATCATGGACCAGCCTCACATTGTGGAGAAGCTTCTGAAGGCCGGCTGTGACCCGCGGTTGGTGGATCAGAGCGGGAACACGGCGCTGCACATCGCCTGCAGGAGAGGATCTCTGTCCTGTTTCTCCGTCCTGACGCAAATCAGCACGTCTCACCTGCGCGGCATCCTGTCTACACACAACTACAGCGGTGAGTGTCTTCAAACAACACGCTGTAACACACCGTCTCCTCATCAGCTCACCTTCACCTCTGTGTCTGTAGGTGGGCTTCAAATTTTAATCCTATTCTTCTTTCTGATTTTTCAGGACACACGTGTCTGCACATAGCATCCATCTGTGGCTTCCTGTCTTTGGTTGAGAGAATTGTGCAACTCGGTGCAGATATAAATGCCAAGGTTTGTATTTTGGAGTTTATCACACACACACACACACACACACACACACACACACACACACACACACTAGTTGACGTCTTAAATTCTCACGAAGACCCCAGACAGGAAATGACTATATTGAGAAATAATTTGACCCAAAGATAGACTACGTAAGGAGCAGAAATCACATGTGGATTAAAATTAAAACCAGGCAAACCAGAGAGAAAGATCTCCTGGATAAATAATCAGTCCCACCAAACAGATTTTTTGAATCATCAATACAAACGTGTGTGTGTGTGTGTTTGGAACGTAGGTTCTGAAAGTAAAACTGTTTGACGTTTCTCAGTAAAGGGAACTCACAGGGTTTCTGTTTTTTTCCTTTTAGGAACAGTGTAGCGGTCGCACGTGCCTCCACCTGGCTGTAGATCTCCAGAACCTGGACCTGGTGCAGCTGCTGATCGCTATGGGCGCCGACGTGAACAGCGTGACGTACGGAGGCCACGTTCCCTACCACCTCACCTTCGGCCGCCAGAACGTGGAAATCCGGCAGCAGCTGTTCAACAGGACGGCGTACGAGCTGCGGCAGTTCCCCGACTCCGAGAGCGAGAGCGAGGACGAGCTCATGTCCGACGACGACTGTGTAAGTTTTCACGCTTTTTCCGCAACGTGTAAAAATCACGTACGTACGTGAACGGATTGTAATCGATTCATTAAAGTGATTAGTGATTAATTTCGTTTGTTTTTTTTCCTCACAGACATACGACGACATCCAGTTTATCGGGAAGTGAAGTGAACTGAAAGACTTTTTCAAAAAAACCAAAACAAACCAAAAAAAAAGGGGAGACATTTTTCCCATGAAGCAACACAGAAGGCAGCTGGTCCTCGTAATAACGCCTGCAGATCACGGAGAATCCGACCGACCCCACCTGACGTGAGGCGACGCGACGCGGCGTGACGTGACGTGACGGCTCGGATTTCTCTGCGCACAAATAAGAGACGGACGAAGGAAAGCACACGAGGCTGAAACAAGGTGCTCAGAGAAAGCAAAGGACTATGGGATATTTCTCCTCCTCCTCAAAAATCCCTGAAGTGACTCTACCTGAGACGCAGCATGTATCTTATTGTAAAAAAAAAAAAAAAACTAAACAGAAAAATATTTCTATTTTTTTATACTTGTAAATATTAATTATGACACTATTGTAAATCATGATGTATGTATTATCCTGCATATGACCAAAGTTGTTTTATTAAAAGAAGAACATTCCGTTGAATATTTCGTCTGCTTGTTCGTCATTCACTTCTTTTTTCTTGGGGGGAAAAAAAAATGTATTACGTAAAAACAAAAAATCACGGACTGCGTTCGGAAGAAAAGTCTGAGTGAAAAAATTCCTGACTCTGTACAGTCAACAGTATCGTTTCCATAACGGACTCGGTGACTCAGTGACTCTTTAAAGATGCCATTACTCAGTAAACGATGTATGTATGGTAAAGCGTGAGGACGTACGTGAGTCACGTTCAACAGAAGTTCCCCTTATGGTGTACTTTTGTAAAAAACTGAAAAACCAGTAATTTCCTTTTACCCCTCAGAACAGTGTGAACACAATCGAATCATCTGGGACAGTACAGAAGATCCCTTATTACATTACTGAAAAAATATTTTGGAAATTCCCAAATATTCCAAATAGTTTCATGGGGAAAAGAATCCTTGAGTTTATATAACACTGAGTAAAAGTATTTGGACACCCATATGTGGATTTATTTCCCCCTCAAACTGTATATGGTGTCTTTGGAGGTGTTTTTGGATCTTTTGGAATAAGTGGCTGTGTTTTGATTTGGGGTGAATTAAAACACCTCCAGCCTCCTGACCTCAGCCAAACCAGTCGACTTTACTAACAACCAAAAGAGTGGAGTTTATTAGAACAGCAAATCTGGACTACATATAAAATGATGTACAAAAACCCCCCAAAAAGCACAACTGGGTAAATCTTTGGTCTATAGAGTTTTTCCATACAGTGTGGAAACTGGTTGTAAGCTTTAGGGAAACTCCACTACTTGGTTCTCCTGTGAGTTTAAATCCTGAGGGGAAAATCTGCAGTGAAATAAGCATCGCATCATCACATCATCACCCGGTCACATGCTGCGGGTGAATTCCAGCCTGAGTTCATCAGATTTTAGTCCAGCATGATCATGAGACAAGCACACAAACTCTACACTACTGTTTATTCATACACCTGTTTACAAAACCAGTCCAAACTCTCATTAAATCCCATCCCAGAGGAGCACACTTTCATTATAGAGGCCTCCTGAATATTCAGTGTTTGTGTTAAAGCTGCATTCAAGAAGCAACCAAACATTCATGAGTGTACACTCGTATAATCCAGGGTCTACCGCTAACCCTTTCCATTTAGTCTTAATCCCTATGTGAAGTGAGGAACACTGAGGATCTCATCATCATCACCTGCTAGCAGGTGGATTTATTTATCAGGCAGCAGGTGAACATTTTCTCCTCAAAGTTGATGTTAGAAGCAGGAAAACTGGGCATAAGGGTTTGAGCGAGTTCGACAAATTGTGACGTCTAGACGTCTGGATCAGAACATCTCCAAAACTGCAGCTCTTGTTGGATGTTTCTGGTCTGCAGTGGTCAGAATCTATCAAAAGTGTTTCAAGGAGGGAACAGTGGTGAACCGGCGACAGGGTCGTGGGGGACGAGGCTCAGCGAAGGCTGGTCCGATCCAACAGACGAGCTCCTGTAGCTCAAACTGCTGAAGTTCATGCTGTTGATGATCGACGGGTCACAACTGTTATATTATATATATATATATATATATATTAGGGGTATAAAGGTACATGTATTTGTACCTTTATTTTTTAGTACAGTGCTTTCAGTTCACTACATGTACCTACATTCACTCCAATCCTGGTTACAATCTGAATTCTCTCAGGAACGTATTAAGTGGCAGAACGCACCAAATTTTAAAACACAATATCAGGGATAGATATATATATATATATATATATATATAAAAAGAAGCACTCCATAGTGGAAATAAGATTTGTTTCGCGCACACATGAAAAAAGATGCTAAAGATTCTTTAGCGTTTTATGTCCAGCTTCAAGAATTTCTCTTAAGAGGAGAAAATGCGTGTGAAAGGCAGGTGTCCCAATACTTTTGGCCAGTGTGTACAGGATGACCTGAATCTTGATTGCTGAGTCGGCGTTCTGTGGGTAAAGAGCCTGTTCACAGAACCCCGTCTTCCATTTTCTTTTGCCAAAGAAAATTTTTTTTTTTTTTTTTTTACTTCAGATTCGGGTGAACGTGAGACACGTGGGGTGTGTGAGTAGTGTCTGTTGCCTTTCCAAAAAAATGGATGCTGTAGAAGATCAGTATCTCGTCACTCATATATTCATATATTATGTTGCGCAACTCATCATCATCACCACCAGTTTTCGCAATCTCAGATTCCACAGTGAGGCTGCAATAAAGCCTGTTACCACGGCAACCAAACACAAACACATACACACACAGCCACACACGCAAGCACACTCGCATGCACGTAGTTTGTGATTGGACAGAAAGAGAAGGTAAAAGCTGTACTAAGTGTGTTTAATAGACTGGAGTGAGGTTTTCTGGATAAAGATCTTGAACAGGTATGGAAGGAGTCGCCGTAAATTAAGTTTTCAAATGTGTCTAAAGGCAAAAAAATGTTAATCCAATCCACAAGCCAATGTTTTTCTTCAAAAACAATTTTAATCATACAGAGAGATGTACAGGAAAACATAGCGTTCATCGCTTCTACACAATTCCCACAATGCACCTGGTTCTTCCTCAGTCTCGCTCAGATAGAAACACCAGGTGAGCATCTACCTCTGCTTCAGAGAGAATCCTGAAACACACACACACACACACACACACGCTTTAGGAGTCAATTAGTCCAGACTCATTAGAACACTACTGTACTGTGTAGATAAATTCAGATATAATATACTATTATTTAGATATTTAAACACACACAGGTGGAAAGTAATGAATTTCATTCACATTTAATGTAACAGTAGTTTTTTTGTGTAATTTCTATTTATTAAAGTTGTTTTTGAAATCTGTAATTTTACTTGGACTTAATTACGATTTGTTTGAAGTGTTGTACTTAAAACAACTTAAATTCTGTTACTGAGTATTTAAAACAATCAGCAAATAAAAACAATCTTCTCTCATTAGGGGTCTCCACAGCAGATCATCTGTCTCCATACCACCCCTGTCCTCTACATCTGCCTCTTTCAGATCAACTACCTGCATGTCTTCCCTCACCACATCGACCGCAAACATCATACTTCACTTCTGTCTGACCTCGTCCTTCAACCTGTCCATCACCACTGCAAACAGGAAAGTGCTCAGAGCCGATCCTTGATGCAGATCCAACCTCCACCTTAAACCAGTTTGTCGTTTCTACTGCACACTTCACTGCTGTCACACTGTCCTCATACATGTCCTGCACCACCCTCACATACTTCTCTGACACACCAGACTTCCTCATACAATACCACAACTCCTCTCTCCACCCTGTCGTACGCTTTTTCTTTCTTTCATCCTTTATTGCTCTAACTTGCAGCACATCCTTCCCAGCTCGGTCCCTCTGAGTGGCCAATCGCTACAAATACTTTTCTCCTTCCTTAGTGTCCAACTTCTCCTCCAGCTCCTCATATGCCTTTTCCTTGGCTTTCACCACATCCCTCTTTACCTGCTGCTGCATCTCCTTGTTCTCCTGCCTACTTTTCTCATCACTCTGTCGATCCCAATTCTGTTTCTCCAACCTCTTTCTCCTTATGCTCTCCTGCACTTCCTCATTCCACCACCACGTCTCCTTGTCTTCCTTTCTATTTCCAGATGTCACACCAAGTACTTTTCTAGCTGCCACCCTCATCAGTCCTGCAGTAGTTCCACAATCATCCAGCACCTCTTCACCACCACCGAGCCCCTGTCTGACCTCTTCCCTGAACCTCACACTACAGTCTTCCTCCTTCAGTTTCCACCATCTTATTCTTCTTTGTCCTCACTCTCCTCCTCTTCTTCTTCACCTCCAAAACCATCCTACAGACCACCATCCGATGCTGTCTAGCTACACTGTCCCCTGCCAACACCTTACAGTCTCCAATCTCCTTCAGGTTGCATCTCCTACATAGAACATAGTCCACCTGTGTGCACCTTCCTCCACTCTTATACGTCCTCCTATGATCCTCCTTCTTCTTAAAATAGGTGTTCACCACTGCCATTTCCATCCTTTTAGCAAAATCTACCACCATCTGCCCTTCCACATTCCTCTCTTTAAGGCCATACCTACCATCACCTCCTCATCACCTCTGTTCCCTTCACCTACATGCCCATTAAAGTCTGCCCCAATCACCAATCTTTCATTCCTAGGTTCACCTTCTACCACATCATCTCACTCACTCCAGAATCTTTCCATCTCCTCCATCTCACAACCCACTTGTGGAGCATAAACACTGATGAAATTTATCATCGTCTCTTCAACTTCCAGCTGCACGATCATCACCCTATCAGAAACTCTCTTCACCTCCACTACACTCTTACTGTAAGTAAATAAAGACAATGCAAGGAGATAAATATTGTGGCCTGAAAACTACTGATACTGATCATTGTCTGAATCTGCATCATTAATGGGGATTTTTTTTATTGCTGCAAAAATACATAACTCACATTAGACTCGTCATGGACTGTAGTGTTCTTTTTTTATTTTATTTTTTTTCTGTTATTGCACTTTAATTTATAAAAGGTGTTTCTTTAATTAAAAACAACTAGTTTTTACAACTAGTAAAGAATTACTCTAAATTAAAGTAAATCAACGTGCTGGGCTTGAGGTCTTCTGTAGATATCTGCAGGTTTGTTCACAAGAATCTTCATCAAAAAAGAACCAAAAAACCCCTCAGCACTGCTCATCATGCTGATAATCTCCACACCCACTCTGAATCACGGCCCTGGAATTCAGTGCTACTGTTTCTATTGGAACAGTGTGTACTTTACTAAATTACAACACACACACAGACACACACACAGACACAGACACACACACACACAGACACACACACAGACACAGACACACACACACAGAGACACACGGTATGTCCAAAACTAATCGGACACCTGACTTTTCCAGCCATATGTGGTTCTTCTACAAACCTTTACCATAAACAGATCCACACAGATATGTAGGACGTCTCTGGATGTGGTAGCAGTGAATTGTCCAGCTCCATGAACATCTGTTTTACATGGAGTGGAGTGAAAGATCTCCTGCTGTAGAGCTCCAAACACCATGAACACCTCTGGGATGAATGTGAACGATGACTACACCACAGTCCTCCTGACTTTACTAACACCCTTGTAGCTGAATTTCCACAAATCTCCACAATATCTAGTGGAACATCTTCCTGGAAGGGTGGAGCTGATCATAACAGCACATGGAGACTAAATGGGGGAACTGGATACCCATACCACACACATACCTATCTTATGCTCCGGTGTCCACAAACTTTTGTCCAAATAGTGTAGATAAATGAATAATGTAAAAAGATATTCATTTATAAAACAAACATTTATTTATTTAAAATGCCTGCTTGATTTGTTGACTGACAAAAATACATATTTATTTTCAGATTTTAAAATAGAAAATATTTCACAATGAAAAGGTTTCGATCACTTTTCGTTTAATTCTGTGCCTCACTCCCTCTTGTTTCACTTTCTATCTTCTCTTATCTCTCATTCTTTCTGTCGTTCGTGTTCTCTCTATCATTATCTACTTCCTTCTGTCTCTTCATTCATTCCCTCCTGCTTTTCTCTCTTTGTTTCAAACATCCCAACATTCACAAGGCTGATTAAAGGCAGTGAACATCTGACACGTCTGTGCAACACAAAACAGGTGTGGTCAAGTGTGTGTGTGTGTGGAGAAGGTAAACTCTCACCTGAACCGGGGATCCTGTGCTGTGATCACTCCCACCTCCAGCTCAGACGGCTTGAAATCGATGGACAGCACCGTGGACAAGCAGCTGACCGCTGTCTGTCAATCAATTATACACAGACACGCCCATTTACACACAGACACGCCCAAATCACACACAGACACAGTGTGAGTGAGACAGAATGATGATGTGCTTCACCTCGATGGTCTGCTCGAAGGTCCAGTCATGTTTCTTCTTGACTTTCTTCTCCAGGAAGCTGATGGCTTCAGTCTGTTTCACTCCGGCTGCTGTGGCCTTAAAGCCACAATAATAACCTGCAGGGTCACATTTATACACCTGCGGCCCCAACTCCTCATCCATCCCGATCACAATCATACCTGATACACACACACACACACACACACACACACACACAC
>JAAIIK010023714.1:0-10300 GCA_014706435.1 Silurus glanis
TATACACTACACACACTCACTACACACTTATACACTATTCATACACACCACACACACTCATACACTATTCATACACACTACACACTCATACTTACACTACACACTCACTACACACTCATGCACTCACACACACTTCTCATACACACTACACACAAACTACTCACTCATACACTCACTACACACTAATACACTACTCATACAATCTACACACACAAACTACTCACTCACTACACACATACACTTGCACACACTACTCAAACACACTACACACTAACTACACACTCATACACACACACACACACACACACACACACACACACACACTACACACTCATACACACACTCAAACATACTACACATACATACACTCCTACACACACACACACACACACACACACACAGAGTTTTATTTAATATACAAACTGGATTATACATTATTATGGATTATACACAAGCTACACACTCACTACACACTCATACAGACACACACTACACACTCATACAGACACACACTTCACACTCATACAGACACACACTTCACACTCATACCCACACACACTACACACACAATCTACACACTCATACACACTCACTACACAGTCATACACACACACACACACACTTCACACTAGACACACACACACTACTCATACACACACAAACTACACACTCATACACCCTTATTACACAATCATATACACTCATTACCCACCCACACACACTTCACACTAGACACCCACTGCACACTCGTGCACACACAACTCACTACACACTCATATTCACACAAACACATACACATACACACACTACTCATACACACTACACACACTTCACACTGGGCACACACTACTTATATACACAAACTACACACTCATACATCCTCACTACACAATCATTTACACTCATTACACACTGACACACTTCACACTAGACACTCAGTACACACTCATGTACACACTCATGCACACACATTACACACTCATACTTACATACACAC
Organism: Silurus glanis; assembly: GCA_014706435.1. Lineage (NCBI taxonomy): Eukaryota > Metazoa > Chordata > Actinopteri > Siluriformes > Siluridae > Silurus > Silurus glanis. The sequence goes on from JAAIIK010023714.1 coordinate 998, forward strand.
ACACACACACACATACTCACACACATGCACACACACACAACACACTCCTATACACACCCCTACACACACACAAACACACACACTACACACTTATACACCCTCACTACACAATCATTTACACTAATTACACACTGACACACACTTCACACTAGACACTCACTACACACATGCACACACACTACACACTCACTACACACACATAATCACACACACATACTCACACAACTACACACTACAAACTGAACCCTCATACACACACACACTACACACTCAATCACACTACACACTCCTATACACACCACTACACACTTATACACACACTCAAATATACTACACATAGACACACACACACACACAAACACACTCAAACATACATAATGTTAATGCATTCAAATGAAAATGATAATTGAATGTGATATACATAAACACTGATCCATATTAAGACTCTAATTTCTCAGGATGCTTTTTACACTGCATTGTGTGTAGAATTGTAGGGATGGTGTGTGTAGAAATGTGTGTAGAAGCTTTGGGTCTCTGTGTGTAGAAGTGTGTGTAGAAGCATAGGGATGGTGTCTGTGTGTGTGTGTGTGTGTGTATGTGTGTGTAGAAGTGTAGGGATTGTGTGTGTGTGTGTGTGTGTGTGTGTGTGTGTTTTTGACTATTGATTCGGGGTGTGACAGGAAGCAGCGCACAGCAGTGTTACTCAATGGGATCTTGCGAAAGGACTGTTTACCATCAGCCGTCTTCTGCTGAGCGTCTGAAACTCACAGGCCACCGATCCCTACGTTTCTCAGTCATGTTGGTGATCAGATGTTTCTCATTGTGTCCACATTTTCCCATATTTTAACAGTTTTTCAAATTTCCTTTTAAACTAGCTGACCATTCTCCAGGAGCAGCCTCGGAAAGATGGCTCAGATGCCGGTTCTTCCTTTTTGTCTGTGCCTGCGTCCTCCTCCACTGCTGCAAGTTTCTGTCCACCTGCTGGGGAAGGCCAAACCTGCCCTGGCACTCCCTCCTCCACACATGGAAAACTGGTGGGTTGTCCATCACCAGGAGGCACCTTAAAGAGACCTACTGCTCTGAGCCGCAACGCCAGTGCCGCCGGCTCGCCGCTCCAATCCTGGGTGTTCAGTAAAGGCCAAGGCCGGGCCGCTATCTCCCAGAGCCCTCAGAATGAGAGTGTGGAAATGCCAGCAGCTATTGAGGTGGAGGACATCCCCGCGCTGCTGCGTGCTGTGGCTCGATTCGCAGAGGCTGTGGAGAAACTCAAAGACGTGGTTCTGGAAGGTAAGACAAGTTGTCCTGTATGTAAATGAAGTGGGCAGGAAAACAGGATGCGGTTCTACTGATGTAACTGTCACATTCTCTTTCTCATGAGCACACTGCATACGTGGTTAATACTGAGAACACTCAAGGTGATGCGTTTATATCGTGTAAGTAAATGGACTGTGCAGAGGATTCTCGTATTCTTCTTCCTGAAGGATTACTGAATGAGATTAAAAACGACACAGAGTTCTTTAAAAGCTCGTTTTGATTGAGTTTAGTATCATTGGGTGAAGGTATCATCTTACTAATAGACATGGAGCATCAGTGTTTCTGAGGAGAGCACACAGTAGAGCTCTGTTAATTGTGTTGTGTGTAATTTACTCAGCACAGGATGTGGTTTTCTTATCGTAATTGTCCATTAAAGTGATAATTCCTTCCTTTTACATGTGCGTATTTGACGAGACATCAGCAAACGTATCATATTAATTACATTAATTACACACCCCCACCTGTTTCAGTGTAATTATCTCATTACACTATAGTATAGGTAAGATGCAGATTAGTAGGTGAGATAAAAGCATGTATAGATTACTTCTAGACATAAATAAAACCTCTTATATAGTTGGTGTAGTAGATTCCTGAGCTGGGAATGTTTTCTTCATCAGACTCTCAAACTTTTACCACCTGTAAAAGAAATCTGTACAAATCTGTATTATATCACAGTGCTGTTGAAATCTCTAATCTGATTGGTTAGAGCAGGGGTGTCTTCTTTTCCACAATCTTTTCCACAAAGGGCCAGTGTGGGTGCATGTTTTCATTCCAACCAAGCAAGTCCAACAACATTCAACAGTTTACATCTAATGATTTAGATTTTCAATGACTATCAGGTGTGGTGCACTCACACCGGCCCTTTGTGGAAAAGATTGGACACCCCTGGGTTCAGCAGCACAACTAATCGATAACGACATTTGTTGACAGCGAGTTTCATTATTGATTATTATTGATTAGTTGTTGCAGCCCTAATTATAACATTATTATACACTGATCAGGCATGACATGTTAGTGGGTGGATTTATTTATTAGGCAGCAGGTGAACATTTTGTCCTCAAAGATGATGTTAGAAGCAGGAAAAATGGGCGAGCGTAAGGATTCAAATTGTGACGTCTAGACGTCTGGGTCAGAGCATCTCCAAAACTGCAGCTCTTGTGGGCTGTTCCTGGTCTGCAGTGGTCAGTGTCTATCAAAAGTGCTCCAAGGAAGTAACAGTGGTGAACCGGCGACAGGGTCGTGGGTTGCCAAGGTTTATTGATGCACGTGGGGAGCGAAGGCTGGTCCATGTGGTCCGATCCAACAGACGTGCTCATGTAGCTCAAATTACTGAAGAAGTTCATGCTGTTTCTTTTATGTTTTTGTGTGTTTTTTTTTATGTTTTTGTGAGGAGAAATGTGTGTGAGGAGTTGACATGAGCACTTTGTATAGTAAGTAGGTCAGGAAAATCTTCATGACTTTGCAATTCAGTTTATTGGCAACAAGACCAGCTGCAGTTGGACAGAGGATGATTGTTAAAAACTGCTATAAGAGATAACAACCATGAAACTTTTTGAAACAATAAATGGATCAAAATCAAATAGTAATTAAAAAAAAATCTGAATTTGCTGTTATTTAAGATGATTAAATTCTTCCAGGATGTGATGTCATAGGAAAATATTCATCATCAGTCACTTCATCCAACACATGAAACCTGATCAGCTTTCCAAAGAAGTAATGAAATTTCCATCTTTATCTGAACACCTGCACACTTTCAGCATGCTTTTAGTCTTCATATAGCATTACTGAGACTGAGAAGTTCTTTACTTCACAACAAACAAATCGCCTCACTTTAAGGGTGAGGACTCTGGAAAGTGGTGTCACTTTATAGCCACGTTGCTCTCCACACTGTCATGATGTTACTTGTCACCTTTACCTCATCCAGTCACATTTTTAACCATATTTAAAACTTAATCATACAAAAATATCAAAACAAAATGGTAGTTGGTGAACAAAATGGTGGATTGGCCCATCATCAGTCTGGATTACATCTTTAATTCTGTCACTGCATTTAATTTACATGTTTCACATACAGTGTTTTGTTCCAGAGTTTCCTGTCGGCCATGTCCCACATGACTGAGGGAAGAGGGAAAATGCGGAGAGGGCTTGGGTTTGAGGGCACCTTGAGCTTTTGCTCGTTGCTCTCAGCACAGTTTCTGTGGTGTACCACATTCAAACAGGAAACTCTCAGAGCTGAACATCATGTGTTCTCTCTGGTAGAATCACTCACGCTCAGTCTACCCGATCACACCTGTGTGCTCACCAGGAGGCCTGCTGTTACAGGCTTCATATGTGCTGTGAAGGAGCCTCATTCATGCATTTTACATTTTTAAGTGTGTTACTTTTTTGCATACAAATAAGTGAATTTGCAAGTCATTATTTATTTATTTATTTATTTATTTAAGAGCCCTCTTTCTGAATGTTGTGTTTCCTCTCCTTCAGTTCTGAGCTACAGAGCTGTTTGGTTGAGTGGCTGTGTTGTTTTGACAGATCAGGGGAAGTATGCACTACTGCATTGTGTAGAGAAGAGGAAGTGGCTTTTACAGGCGTTGCAGCACATTTAAGGCGGTAAAGTGCCATTCACTGTCTCGCTCACTGTCCACAGTTTTATACCACATTGCCTTAAAAAATATTCAGTCATTTTTAAAACTCTGCCTGATTTGTTGCGTCTCTGCGTACAGGAACCCATCATTTAATTTAACAGATCCGATGGCTGCCGTATTCGTGAATCCTAGTGTTTGTCTGCAGAAAAGCTCGATCTTTATTTCAATACCTGCAACAATCTTCCATTCTGTACTTTTTTATCTACACAGCCTGTTCCTTCCTGCATTCAGGTGCAAAAGTTTTCGCACCATTAAACAAAACAAAAAACTTCCAATGTCATTTTACTGTCAAGTTTCAGTGTGTAAATTATTTTCACATAATAATAAAAAGGGTTACACATTGCCTGGGGACTTGAATGCTAGGTAATGTGGTGATGTCATGTAAATCCACTGGCCCCGCCCCCTCGCAAATCGCCACCAATACCAGGCATGTGACGTGTCAAAACGCTTTTCTTGCCGAGGGCAATCACGTCTCGTGGTTCACACTAAGAACAGAACACACCCAGTGCTGAGTTTTGCACCACCAAGCACTCCTCACATTTTCTTCAGAAAATGTTCCGTTCTAGTTTTATATTATTCTTACTTTCATTCATCTACAATAGTTATTTTTTTCTGGATTAAGTTACGCTAGATCCAGAGCTCCTCACTGAAATACTGAGCTCTTTCATATGCCCAAAACACTTTGTGATCTATTCAGTTATCCTATTTATGGGGAAAACACTGAAGTGTACAATATGCAGCAGCATGTCTGTGTAATTGAAGGATACAGAATCCAAGCAGCCCATGGGTGTGTTGTGTTTCTTCAGATAAACAGGAGAACCATCGTCCGCTGGCCCATGAGTGTCTGGGTGAGGTGCTGCGGATTCTGCGCCAAATCATCAACATGTACCCGCTCCTCAACACGGTGGAGACTCTCACCGCCGCCGGCAAACTCATCTCCCAGGTCAAAGGTCAGACCCTACTCTGATAAAATAGGAGTAATAGCATTGATGGGGACCAGATGCATGCTGGGATTCAGGCTGGAGATAATCAAAACAAAAACCTGCTAATGTCCAGTTCATGAACATGACAGTTACAGAGAAGGGAGATTAATGTTTATCATGCCTTTACTGTTTCTTACATATTGGTTTAATCTCAGGCTTTCATTATGAAGTCAGCAATGAAACGGACAAAAAGGACTTTGAGAAAGCCATTGAAACCATCGCAGTAGCTTTCAGCAACAAGTAAGTGATCCTTATCTTTAATGACTTTACAGATTTTATTTAATTCTAAATGATTCAGTTTCCAGTTTGGTAGTATATTTTTGAGTCAGAGCAGTAGGTGTGTATTTGTACCTTGTGTGTACCTTTCACTAAGAGCAAATGTAGAAAAAAGGATAACTACACAGATGCAGACACAGTTACTCTAGTGCCATAACAGGAAGTGGAGTCGTGGCTTTCTTCTGTTTCTCAGCAACCGGCCCACAACCCCCCCCCAAAAAAAAAAAAAAAATCAGACATTTGATTTTTATCATCGTGCCAGTCGCTGTCTCTGTCTGTAAAGTCACTTCACATCGCTTTCACTTTCTATGATACAACAATTAAATTCATATGATTTGCTTGTATGTTAAATAAACTATAAAGCATAGAAAAGTGTATTTAAACAGTACATAGTGTTTGTTGGGCATAAATTATGACAGTATTGGGAATATCTATTAATAATCTATTAATAATCTATTAATTAATCTATTAATAATCTATTAATTTCCCATTATTATTATTATTGTTGTTGTTATTATATTCCTGAGGCTACAGAGTGTGACAAAATCATATTTCTTATTATTTTTCCTCTTACTGTAATTTTTTTAAATACTGCAGTTATATATATATATATGTATATATACGCAGACTATAAATATAACATAAAATAAAATATTAGAAAATATAAAAAAAAAAATCAAAATGAGAAAATATATTAGATAATGATAATGGAATTCTATGAAAGAAAAATCTAAATAAAGTTTAGTGTAGGGATGCAACAACTAATCAATAATAATCAATAATTAAATTCTTTGTTAACGAATGCCATTAATGATTAGTTGGGCTGCTGAAGTTATGGGTAAACGTGACGGCAAAAAAACAGACAAAATGGAGGAGAGTACAGGGTCAACCGGCATCAAAGTCATCCAAGGCATGGGAGCGTTTTATATTAAACACAACAAAGAAAACTACCTGGTAGCAAAGTGGAGTTTGTGTGGGATGAAGTACCACAGTGATGCATGAGCACATTTAAAGAAAACACTGGAGTCACGGATGAAGGTGAAACATCAGCACGGTGAGTAAAAACTCTATAATCCTCATTATGTGAAAATAGTGTAGTTTAATGAAGTGTTATTGTGTAAACTGTGTGTAACTACGGGAAAGTCGCACTGGATCTGTATTGACATCGTGATGATTTAATTAAACAAACACAAAATCTAAAAGCAGCAAATAACAGCAGCAGTAAACGATCACATTTTTACTCACTGTTGTGGTTTTTAGTGAATGTTTATGCATCTGTACACCAATGCATTTTTTTTCTTTTCTTTAATTTATTTAATCCTGTTAGCTTCCTGCGTTTCTCTATTTGATTCTCTTTTTATAGCATTTGTCTACAACAGTAACTTATCTGTTTACAAATGTGATTTACTGCAGCTTTACTACGTTCAAATACTTGTTTTAAATTTTTTTATATTAAATTTTTGCATATTTAATAATTATACAAAATTACATTAATTATATATTATAGACAACAAATTAACACAATATTTTTTAAAACATGGTTGTCAACTTGCCATCTGCAATATACAATACAAATGTTTATTAACACAAATTGCATCACCTTTCATACTCAAATGCTCTTTTTTATTTGTTTTATTTTACAGAAAGAAAAAACCCAGCATGAGTGAATTTGTTAAAGGAGAAATCCCCCATGTTCACCTCAACAACAGCACTAAGCTTTATAATGTCTACATTAAAGATAGTTCAACTCTATGTCTTTTGCGTTTTTAAGTACACTACATTTTATACATAAATACCATGAATTAGTGTTTTATATATTTATAATAAGCAAAACATCTAATAAAAAAAGTTTTGATATCAGAATAATCAATTAATCAAAAAACAACAAAAAATTATCCGATTTACTGATTATTAAAATAATTGTTAGTTGCAGCCCTAATTTAGTGAATGAATACACAAGTGTGGGAAACAGGAAACTTATTACTTATCTGTGCTGTTTATATGTAGCTTAAATGTTCTCAGTGAAGGACACATTGCTAGTAAGAACCCAGGCATTACAGACGACTAGTAACTGAGATCTGGTGTATTTAGAAGGTAGTGTTTGTGGGTTTTTTTTATAAGTCTAGTGAAACCTACTCTTTGAACAGGTAGTTTGTGAGATTGATCTTTTTTCCCCTTCAGTGCTTATTGCATAAATGTGATCATGTGATGTATAAGTATATGTTGGGATTATAAAATTGATCTTTAAATCCCAGGCTTTTTTTTTTTATGATTATTCGGCCATTACTTTGTATACAAGAGCACTGTCATTTCTGACAGTAGCACCAGCTCTATGCATTAAATCTATTAATCTGTTCTATGTTATTGTTTCTAAACTAACAGCTTGATCACATACAATTATATATGTTCTATGTTGGATTTTTTAATATACTAACAAGAAAACACATACCATTGTTTTGTGTAATAAGATTTTTTAGTTAACATTGATGGAAGGAGTCTCCAGTGTTAGAGATAAGATGAAGCAATATGCGGTTTCAGACACATTTTCACTTAGTAGAGAGGAAAGAAATGCAGGAATGACTGTTTCTAGCTGCTGTAATATAGGTATGAACTTGTCATTATGCAGCATGAAATGTAACTCTAAATGGTTAAAAAAGAACAACATGTTTGTTCCCAGACCCACCCAGATAAGGATAAGGTTCCCTCTTGAGTCTGGTTTCTTTTAAGGTTTCTTCCTTATGCATCTCTGAGTTTTTCCTTCTTCTTTTGGCTTCTCCCATTAGGAGTCTCCACAGCAGATCATCTGTCTCCATACCCCCTGTCCTCTACATCTGCCTCTTTCACACCAACTACCTGAATGTCTTCCCTCACCACATCCATAAACTTCCTCTTTGTTCTTCCTCTTTTCCTCCTTCCTGGTGTCTCCATCCTCAGCATTCTCCTACTGATATACCCCATGTCCCTCCTCTGCACATGTCCAAACCATCTCAATCTCACCTCCCTCACCTTGTCTCCAAAACATCCTACATGTGCTGTCCATCTAATAAACTCATTTCTAATCCTGTCCATCATCGTCACTCCCAACGAACATCTCAACATCTTCAGTTCTGCTACCTCCAGCTCCACCTCCTGTCTTTTACTCAATGCCACTGTCTCTAATCCAAACCACATCTCAGGTCTCACCACAGTCCTATAAACTTTCCCTTTCACTCTCACAGATACTCTTCTATCACAAATCACTCCTGCTATCACTCTTCTCCACCCACTCCACCCTGCCTGCACTCTTTTCTTCACTTCTCTAACACACTCTCCATTACTCTGCACTGTTGACCCCAGGTACCTGAACTCCTCCACCTTCTCCACCTCTTCTCCCTGCAACTGCACCCCTCCACTGCCCTCCGTCTCATTCACACACATGTACACTGTCTTACTCCTACTGACTTTCATTCCCCTTCTCTCCAGCACGTACCTCCACCTCTCCAGGCTCTTCTCAACCTGCTCCCTACTCTCACCACAAATCACAATATCATCTAATAAACGTAATCATTATTATTAGTCACTGTTCAGCTCTAATATTAACACATTACTACATTAACACCTTGGAACAGTATCACTGCGTGTGTGTGTGTTTGTGTGTGAGTGTGTTCGCAAGTTAGTGGGTGTGTGGATTAGTGTTGGTGTGTATAGGGATTGATTTTCTCTTCTCCCTTTGTATTCCTCTTTTCCTCAGTGTCTCAGAGCTGTTAATGGGAGAGGTTGACAGTAGCACTCTTTTATCAGTAATGCCCACAGAGAAGAGCAAGGTAGGTGTGTGTGTGTGTGTGTGTGTGTGTAGAGAGAGAGAGAGAGAGGAAGCATTGTGAACTGAAATGTCTGAGGAAATTGAAGTGCACGTCTGTAATTCTGTTTGTGTTCTCAGTCTGTGGAGAACCTGTTCCGAATCTCTGGTGTGGAGACTTCACACGACTCTTCTGAATTAGGTGTAATTTTAAATCCAATACTGCAGTTTTATGCGATTGTTTAAACTAGACTAAAATTATTTGTGTGTGTGTGTGTGTGTGTGTGTGTGTGTGTGTGTGTGTGTGTGT
>JAAIIK010023727.1:9652-22394 GCA_014706435.1 Silurus glanis
TCAAGGTCCCCTGGTGGTCTAGTCTGGATGGAACGCTGTTGCGACCCCTAATGGGAGAAGCCGAAAGAAAGTTTTTACAGTAATACCTCGGTATTTGCCGGTTGTCGATCTCATCAGATTCTGTACTAGTCATGTTTTCACCACTGAAAAATGTTTCAGTTCATCACCATGCACAGTGGTGAAACTCATGAGCACTTTAGTCTCGCGGTAAAACAGTTGTAATACAGTGCCCTCCATAGCGCCCTCTTTTGTGCTTTCGGTGCATTTTAAGCCTAAATCATCAGTTCTAAAATAGTTATAGATGCATTTATTTTTTTATTCCTCATTCTTTATTTTCTCATATAGTACAAAACAGCATTTAAAAAAATACTTGTTTGGTACTGCTGGTATTGCGGAGGTTTTATTGTGTATATAATATATATTTATTACGGCTGTCAAAATGAACGCGTTTATAACGCATGAACACAAATGAATTTTAACGGCAGTCATTTTATTAACCCGCAATTAGCGCAGTGTGCGTTTCTGTTTCCCAAATTTTATCACAATTATACATGAATAAATATAAAAGAGGGAAAATTAAAGCCTTGAACGTGACAATTTATGTATTCACGACATCCTTTTTTTTTTATATAAAAAAAAAATAAAAAAACAAAACAAAACAATAAACTCCAGCAAAGAATTATTTTTAATCACTAAACATTTGTTTTACTGACGTGCCAAGTCTTCAAATCAAACACCAAAATCCACCATGATGCAACACATCCGGCAATTAAAGAAAGCAAAAGTTCCATTTGGGGTCCTGATAATGTCATTTAAAACATTACTTTTACAAGTATATTTTTTCTTCATTGAGGTGGTTTCAGTATATATCATTGTATATATATGTATATATATATATATGTGATTCCATAGACGTGTGAACACAAATCGACCAATGACGAACACGTGGCCACGACAACAGAGAGTGAAATGTAAATGGCGCAAACCGAGCGGTGGATTCTGCTAAATATGTTTAATAATGCTAAATAAATCTTATCAATTGGGGATTTTGTGCGAACCTGAAAAAACGAAGTAAAAAAAAGTCGTTAAAAGTAAAGAAACGTATGAAGTAAAGTGAAATGAAATCTAACAAAAAGAGCAAAGAGATTTTTATTTGTTGATCGCTTTTAACTATGGACATGTTATAAAGTTGTACAAAAAAATTTCCAAGTTGAATGCCTTCAAGTTTGTTCCTTATAATTGTAAATTTGTCCCTAATAATCGAGCCAGTGGCAACGTTGGCAAGGAAAAAACTCCCTGAGATGGTATAAGGAAGAAACCTTGAGAGGAACCAGACTCAAAAGGGAAACCTGTCCTCATCACCGAATGTCCGTTCATTACAGTTCTATCGTTGTTTAGGTGCTATTGATAAAAATGCAAGTTTCATATGAGAGAAAATCTGCAAAAACTGTTTCAGTATGACGAGGATTATGACGAGGATTATGACATCACTATTATGTGCTTCCACTTTGACCTTTATCTTTTACACAAAGAAATGGAGGATAAACTGCATTCAGCGATCTGCTGCGCGCGACAACACAAGCGACTACGTTCTTTTTTTATTTATTTATTATTTTTTTCCCCAGATCGTTCAAACTATTCTAAAGATTGTAAGATTTTTTACTATCATTCACACACACACACTGCATTGTGATGTTGAATCCAGATGTTACTGGAAGTGATCAGTCGAGTACATGAAAAGCCAAATCCTTGTCTCTATCTGCACGCCGCGTTCCTTCCAAGTTTGTCAGATTTTTTTATTAAACACAGCAGCAAAATCGGAGTAGAGAGAAAACACAATTCCCTCGTCGTCTTTCCCTTTATTCACTCTCTTCTGTGTTTCTGTTGGAAGCTGTGTGTGTGTGTGTGTGTGTGTGTGTGTGTGTGTGTGTGTGTGTGTGTGTGTCTGTGTGTGCTCGTGTTCTCTCTTCTGCCTTTATATCAATATAAAAGCTCGGCTTTTCGTTTCATAAACTCATCTTTGAAACCGTATGCCAGGTTCCGTGAATCCGCTCAGGGTTGCGTTTGTTCGCGTTAGCTTTTACTCCCTGGAGCTCGTAACCCGACCACCGGTTTAGCATTACGCACGCCTTTAGCATTACGCACGCCTTTAGCATTACGCAAGTCGTCATCGCCTCGTATGTTTTTGTGCGTTTTTTTTTTTTTTTTGGTAATCTGAAACAGATTTTGGCCAGTGGTGTCTTTTTACTATTATTTATTATTTCTTTTGTTTGTTTGTTTATCCGTTTATTCATTTATTTGATCCATAAAATGGTCATATGGTAACCTTCGACTAGCCCCGCCCCTTTATCGAAAAAAGCAAAAGTAAGGCAGGTGAAGTAGAGATGCATTAAAAGTCAAACACACTTGATGTTGTGCAAAAAAAAAAGAGTAAAGACAAAGAGAAGGACAGTTCGAAGTTGAGGAAAAAAGGGGTGAATGACGAACTGAAAGAGAGAGAGAGAGAGAGAGAGAGAGAGAGAGGAGAAAAGGACACTGAGCTGAAGAGGTCTGAACAAGACGAATGAATCCTGCCTTATCTCCGCTCTCACTCTGTCTTTATTTAAGAGGAAGGAATCTGGATCGAACTAAGATGCTTTTAAGAACTCATACTTCCATTTACTCTCTCCCTCCTTCCTTCCTTTCCTCTTTCTCTCGATCTAGCTCTCTTTCCGTTCAAGAATCTGGCTTAAAGCTAAACCCTAGTAATACTTTTTTTTTTTGTGTAAATTGAACAATGAGACCTTATTTAGTCAAGAAAAAAGAAAATTCAGAGGGAAAGGAGCTGCTGAGGTCCTGAGGGTCACCCTGACATTCCTGTTCCTGTAAGAACTCACGGTCAAAGCCACTAGAGCTATTCACATTGGGGGACATTTTTTTTAACACGTCATCTCATGTATGTTCTCCATAAAAGAGTACACCAAATTTCACTACATACTCCACATCATAAAGATGGAACGCCTGAGCCACAGATGGAAATGTGATCTTTTTGGACACAACCAAGATAAAGTAAAAGAAAAGGAAATTTAACAGGGAAAATCCAGACAGTCAGGATCGTTTTTTTTCCTGCAAAGGGAACAGCAGCTGTAAATGCCTTCTTTGTGTTGTAATTTTGCCGTAATTTCATTCACGCTCTTACACTTCAGCCTCACTGTTTCACCCAAAGACACGGAACATAAACCGGATTCAGGGCTGTGCTGCGCAGGACAGCAATCGGATTCGATTTCCTCTCAGACTCTGGTTTGTGTCTGTATAATTTTTCAACGCTACACTTTATACTAAATGTTCACGCTTCTATACTTGACAAAGAAGATTCCAAGATGGCGCCGCTGCGTTCCGAGGCCGTTCTGGTTGACAGTAATAAAGTAAATGTAATTCCTTACTGTACTTACGTAGATTTTTCATGTATATGTACTTTACTGAAGTATTTCCATTTTTTTAAATGATGGAGAATGTTGGTGTTCGTTGGAGAATGTTGGTATTTGTTATAGAATGCTGGTGTTTGTTATAGAATGATGGCGTTTGATGGATAATGTTGGTGTTTGTTGGAGAATGTTGGTATTTGCTGGAGAATGTTAATGTTTGTTGGAAAATGATGGTGTTTGTTGAAGAATGATAGTGTTTTTTAATGATGGAGAATGTTGGTGTTTGTTGGAGAATGTTGGTGTTTGTTGGAGAATGATGGTGTTTGTTGGGGTTTTGTGGAGAATGATAGTGTTTTTAATGTTTTTTTATGGACTTTAAAGAAGTAGATGCCGAACTCGCAAACATCCTGAACCATCTAGAGACGTACCAGTGCCAATTGGATCCCACTATGTGTGGAGTTTTGACATTGGACCTCCTGGAGTGTTTAAAGGCTCTGGCATGGAGAAGCTGATGCTGGATCTGTGATGATTACAAATGTTGAGCTCAGTAGCTCCTACTTTTATACCAAAGACTGTAGAAAGAACATTTACTTATAATCTTATACTCCAGTGCTCATGTTAGTTCTCACTCTCCAGTGTTCTGTATTGTTGAAAGATTTATGATCAAACTCTTGATGTCACCCAAATGAGGATGGGTTCCCCTTTTGAGTCTGGTTCCTCTCAAGGTTTCTTCCTCATAACATCTAAGGGAGTTTTTCCTTGCTACTGTCGCCACGGCTGCTCATCAGGGATAAATGCACACCGTTCACCTTGACTGTTGATTTCTGTAAAGCTGCTTTGAGACAATGTCTGTTGTGAAAAGCGCTATAGAAATAAACTTGACTTGACTTGACTTGTTTTTTAATGATGGAGAATGTTGGTGTTTGTTAGAGAATGTTGGTGTTTGTTGGAGAATGGTAATGTTTGTTAGAGAATGATGGTGTTTGTTGAAGAATGATGGTGTTTTTTAATGATGGAGTATGTTGGTGTTTGTTAGAGAATGATGATGTTTGTTGGAAAATGTTGGTGTTTGTTGGAGAATGTTGGTGTTTCTTGGAGAATGATGATGTTTGTTGGAGAATGTTGGTGTTTGTTGGAGAATGGCTGTTTGTTGGAGAATGTTGGTGTTTGTTATAGAATGATAGTGTTTGATGGATGATGTTGGTGTTTGGAGGAGAATGATGTTTGTTGGAGAATGTTGGTGATTGTTGTAGCATGGTGATGTTTGTTGGAGAATGATGATGTTTGTTGGAGAATGTTGGTGTTTGGTGGAGAATGTTGGTGTTTGTTGGAGAATGATGGTGAATGTTGGCCTGCTTTCTTAAATTATAAACTAACAACAATATTATGGTCTAAAGACCCACTTATGCTAATCCAATCCTCTTGTTCCCCTTCAGCATTTCCATGAGAAATCACTCGCTCAAAATACACCTCAAACAAATAGAAAAGTGTTCTGTTTGATCTCTTTAGCCTGAAACGGTGAACCTCCGCTACCTCCTAGCAACTCATTTTCTTCTTTCCACGGCGTCATTCAGACTGGAAGAGAAACGAGGGAAAGATGTAACGTGGCCTCATTTCCAGAGAGTGATGTTTTTAATCAGGTTTTACGTTCCCTCCCTTTGTTCCCCAACACTTATGAACAAACAACAACAACAAAAGAAAAGCTATGCATCATGAAAGCAGAAGCGACGCAGCAAAGCGTGTCCTCTAACCAGAGGGAAAGGAAGAGGGAAAAAAGCGCACAGTGTTGGTATTGCATTTTAATTAGATTCCGCATTACACTAGCAGCCCGCGCAGCGTCGGGAAAAAAAAGTGTAGCTCGCACTCATTAGGTGCTAATGAGTTGTCTATTAATGAAAACGGAAAACATTTATTGTGCGACGCGGCGGGTTTTCGTCTGGATTAATTATTGGCACTAATGCACCGGAATGGAAAGGGAACGGAGTTAGCGGAGTTAGCTAGTGCTGAGCGAAAATCACCAGGCAACAGTCGTCAAGAGCGGCGAGATACGCGAAGAGTAAATCTCGCAATCGCTGCTCTCGTGTGGGCCATGGGGAGAAAAACACACACACACACACACACACACACACACACACACACACACACACACACACACACACGTACACACTTATTAACACGCTAATACACACCTGTTTAAAAAGCACACCATGATAATTGGCTTGTGTAAGTACGGCTACCAAACAGTAATTAAAGACGAATCATGTCGAAATCAAAGCGAGTGTTTGAGGGGTTTCTTTCGGGAATATCGTACGTCTTTATACGCCGAGCCACGGCTTTATTGAATATATCAATCTGGTAACTAATAAACTCTCGGCTCGGTGCGTATCCTCACACATAACCATGAGTTATTTTTTAAATATCAACAAACAACAACTAGGATTCATCATAAAGAAGAAGCTGTTTATAGCTCAATCAGGCCTCTTTTTCCTCACCAATATTATCTAACGATATTCTTATATACATATTTATATATACTGTACATACACAATGGGGGAAATGATTATTTGATTACCTGTTGATTTTTTTACGAAGTAAAAAAAGAATGAAAAAGATGGATGGAAGGAAGAAAGTAAGGAAAGAATGACAGAAGGAAGGAATGATAGAATGTATGTAGGGAGTCAGATAAAAAGAGAAAAAGAGGATGGAAGGATGGTAGGTGTGGAGAGGGTCAGGTGGAAAGAAAAAAGAAAAAAAGAAAGAAACAAATAAACAAACAAAAGGGAGAGCCGGAAGGAAGAAAGAAAGAAAGAAAGAAAGAAAGAAAGAAAGAAAGAAAGAAAGAAAGAAAGAAAGAAAGAAAGAAAGAAAGAAAGAAAGCAAACAAATAATAATAAAACAAGAAAGAAAGAAAGACAGACAGACAGACAGAAGGAAAGAAAGAGAGAGAGCGAGAGAGAGAGAGAGAGAAACAGGCAGAATGAAGGATAACAGGAGAAGCACACGGCTGGGAAGTTCAGGTTTCCCAATTCTTCAGTAAATTAAAACACATCTAAAATTCTGTGGAAATGTTTATGTTTCACTCCGTGTTGAACTGAGACTTTATGTGTTTGAGAGTCCTTACAGGCTATCAATGATTTCATATTGTTGTTCTGAAGTTCCTCACTGGTTCTTTAAGAAGTTCCTCCTAACGTGGATCGTTTCAGGGTTTCGCTCGAATCATGAGGCGACGCCGTAATTCACTCGCTACATCATCATTTCTTTAAACAATTTGATTTTCCTCTCAGACATGTGACCTTCCGCAACGTCCAATTTCCACCCGGCGTCCTCATCAGCGCTAATGAAACCTTCCCCCTCATCTCATCTGTTCTCCTCATCTCTCAGTCTCCTCCTCCACTCCAGTGTGTGTGTGTGTGTGTGTGTGTGTGTGTGTGTGTGTGTGTGTGTGTGTGTGTGTGTGTGTGTGTGTGTGCGTGACCTTTACCAAAGCGAGGAGGTCCTTTTCCAAATACACACACGCAGCTCTGAGACTTAATAACCACAGTGTGTGAAAAATGTGTGTGTGCGTGTGTGAGTGAGTATGTGTGTGTGTGTGTGTGTGAGTGAGTATGTGTGTGTGTGTGTGTGTGTGTGTGTGTGTGTTCATAGGAAAAAAAATAACGCACCGTAAATCAGCTTCAAGTTTCTGCAGCATTTTTATTTCATCACTTAGCAAAGAGTTGATCCGAACCCTACGTTTATACACGAGCAAGTGACAAAGTGACACATCGCTCACTCTCACACACACACACACACACACACACACACATGTACATAAGAAAGAAAGAAAGAAAGAAAGAAAGAAAGAAAGAAAAAAGAAAGAAAGAAAGAAAGAAAGAAAGAAAGAAAGAAAGAAAGAAAGAAAGACTAAAAAAACAAGAATGAAAGATGAAGTAAGGAATGTGTGGA
Organism: Silurus glanis; assembly: GCA_014706435.1. NCBI lineage: Eukaryota > Metazoa > Chordata > Actinopteri > Siluriformes > Siluridae > Silurus > Silurus glanis. The sequence goes on from JAAIIK010023727.1 coordinate 17,002, forward strand.
AAAAAAAGAAAGAAAAAACAAAGAAAAGCGGAAATTAGATAATGGGCAAACAGGAAGGAGGGAAGGAAGGAAGGGAATAAGATACTGTAGTATAATAATAAGGAAAAGAAAAAAGGGAGGGAAGGAAGGAAGGAAGAAAATAAGGAATGTGTGGAAACAGAAAGAAAGAAAAGTGGAAAATATATACTGTAGGAAAGAATAGGGAAATGAAAGGGAGGGAGGGAGGGAGGGAAGGAAGGGAAAAAAAGAAAGGCTTCTTTGTGTGCGTTCCCTTCTGATTCGGAACGTGTCGTGTCTTGGCGAAGTGTCGGTGCGAGTCCTCGGCCTCGTCGTTCTCCGAACGCTGCTCCTCGTCTCCTGTTTCCACTGTGGCATTTTTTGCCGCGTGAACTTTCATCAGCGCCGTAATTGAGTGTCTCCCGTAGCGGAAAATGGAGGTTGAGTCTTGTTTGCGCTGCGCATCAGTAGCTGACCTTTTCCCCTGAGAGAGAAAGCGAGACGGAGGGAGAGAAGGAGGAAAGAGCAGCATGCATCATCGTCAGGTCGAAACGGTCATGTAGGTCCTGTCATAACAAGCGACGGCTCGTGAGAACTATTCGTCTGCCGGCAAAAATAATCCTGTACTAACAAGCCGGTTACCTGACAGAACCATGCTAGAGCCACTTGTTGACGTGGAAAAAAAAGGAAGAAAGAAACGCCACTAACGAGGGTCGATCTCAATTTCTTCAGCCGCGCGGAACGGAATCGCTGACCTTCCTTCACACCTCGAGACCGATCCGGATTTTATCCTCTGCTTCATTCATATCCTGCTCAAGCAAAAAAAAAAAAAAAAAAAAAAAGAAAAAATGTTCCTCTGTAAACTACACACACTACGTTCCGGAAAGTTTCTAGACACCTGACTGGCGATTGGGGTGCACTTTTTGAACATCCCCTTCCACATGAAGTCCTCGTTTGCTCTTACAATAAGCTCCTCTCTTCTGGGACTCTTCTGTTCCGCTGGATTTTGTGGAGGTTTGTAGAAATGCCACCTTGTTATAATTCTATAACAGGAGATCTTCCACTCCTACCCATGTAAAGCAGATCTTCATGAAGGTGCACGAGGTCTCCTAGCAGGTTGCCAAATGCATCCCAATACACTTGTGTGCGTCCAACATTGTGGTAACAGTTGGGAAAAGAACCACGTACGGCTGGAAATGTCATCTGTCCGAATACTTTTGTCCAAATCGCATAAATACAGTTTGAATGAATAGAACTGGTGTCTTAGTGGTCCACTGATCACTCAAACCCAAACTACACCCATCACCTCTGGGACTCTGTTGATCGATACGATTTCCTGAACCAGAGAATAATACTGGATTATCAATATTTTCTGATTTTCTCAATGATGAATCGCATCATGTGAACACTTCTGTCTTTTGTATCTCGGAACAGCGATGTCGAAATCAAATTCTTCGACTGCCACATGCAGCACATCCCTGAATCAGTTCGGGGAAGAACCACATCTGGCTGAAAACGACAGTTTGTCCAAATACTTTTTTTTTTTATGATGTCGTTAATGCGCGTGTATACAGTGCTTTGCGAAAGTATTCGGCCCCCTTGAACTTTGCGACCTTTTGCCACATTTCAGGCTTCAAACATAAAGATATAAAACTGTAATTTTTTGTGAAGAATCAACAACAAGTGGGACACAATCATGAAGTGGAACGAAATTTATTGGATATCTCAAACTTTTTTAACAAATAAAAAACTGAAAAATTGGGCGTGCAAAATTATTCAGCCCCTTTACTTTCAGTGCAGCAAACTCTCTCCAGAAGTTCAGTGAGGATCTCTGAATGATCCAATGTTGACCTAAATGACTAATGATGATAAATAGAATCCACCTGTGTGTAATCAAGTCTCCGTATAAATGCACCTGCACTGTGATAGTCTCAGAGGTCCGTTTAAAGCGCAGAGAGCATCATGAAGAACAAGGAACACACCAGGCAGGTCCGAGATACTGTTGTGGAGAAGTTTAAAGCCGGATTTGGATACAAAAAGATTTCCCAAGCTTTAAACATCCCAAGGAGCACTGTGCAAGCGATAATATTGAAATGGAAGGAGTATCAGACCACTGCAAATCTACCAAGACCTGGCCGTCCCTCTAAACTTTCAGCTCATACAAGGAGAAGACTGATCAGAGATGCAGCCAAGAGGCCCATGATCACTCTGGATGAACTGCAGAGATCTACAGCTGAGGTGGGAGACTCTGTCCATAGGACAACAATCAGTCGTATACTGCACAAATCTGGCCTTTATGGAAGAGTGGCAAGAAGAAAGCCATTACTTAAAGATATCCATAAAAAGTGTCGTTTAAAGTTTGCCACAAGCCACCTGGGAGACACACCAAACATGTGGAAGAAGGTGCTCTGGTCAGATGAAACCAAAATCGAACTTTTTGGCAACAATGCAAAACGTTATGTTTGGCGTAAAAGCAACACAGCTCATCACCCTGAACACACCATCCCCACTGTCAAACATGGTGGTGGCAGCATCATGGTTTGGGCCTGCTTTTCTTCAGCAGGGACAGGGAAGATGGTTAAAATTGATGGGAAGATGGATGGAGCCAAATACAGGACCATTCTGGAAGAAAACCTGATGGAGTCTGCAAAAGACCTGAGACTGCGACGGAGATTTGTCTTCCAACAAGACAATGATCCAAAACATAAAGCAAAATCTACAATGGAATGGTTCACAAATAAACATATCCAGGTGTTAGAATGGCCAAGTCAAAGTCCAGACCTGAATCCAATCGAGAATCTGTGGAAAGAACTGAAAACTGCTGTTCACAAATGCTCTCCATCCAACCTCACTGAGCTCGAGCTGTTTTGCAAGGAGGAATGGGCAAAGATTTCAGTCTCTCGATGTGCAAAACTGATAGAGACATACCCCAAGCGACTTACAGCTGTAATCGCAGCAAAAGGTGGCGCTACAAAGTATTAACTTAAGGGGGCTGAATAATTTTGCACGCCCAATTTTTCAGTTTTTTATTTGTTAAAAAAGTTTGAAATATCCAATAAATTTCGTTCCACTTCATGATTGTGTCCCACTTGTTGTTGATTCTTCACAAAAAATTACAGTTTTATATCTTTATGTTTGAAGCCTGAAATGTGGCAAAAGGTCGCAAAGTTCAAGGGGGCCGAATACTTTCGCAAGGCACTGTACAGTATACGCAGACGCTCCCCGCCTTACGAACGAGTTAAACAAGCTAAAACAAAACGAAATAATCGAAATACTGTATACAATATTTTGTATTAAGTAATAAAAGTAATCAAAAATAAATAAAAAAAAGTTTATTCACTTAAAAGAATTCGCTCGCCCGAGTCCAGTGCGTATCATGTTATTTTTTCGACTCCAAAAATATATGTATATTCATTGCACTGCCTCACTTTACATTCCCTGCACAAACTGTATAGTTAATATTCTTTATTATTATTTTAATTTTTATATTGTTTTTTCACCATGACAACTACAGGGGAATTAAGTTGATCAGTCACACCAGGAAGTTCTGGGAAAGAGTAGTGGAAGCCAGGCTGAGAGAAGAGGTGACCATCTGTGAGCAACAGTATGGTTTGATGCTGAGGAAAAGCACCACAGATGCCTTATTTGCTTTGAGAATGTTGATGGAGAAGTATAGAGAAGGACAGAAGGAGCTGCATTGTGTATTTGTGGATTTAGAGAAAGCGTACGACAGGGTGCCGAGAGAGGAGTTGTGGTATTGTATGAGGAAGTCAGGTGTGTCAGAGAAGTATGTGAGGGTGGTGCAGGACATGTATGAGGACAGTGTGACACCAGTGAAGTGTGCAGTAGGAACGACAGACTGGTTCAATGTGGAGGTTGGACTGCATCAAGGATCAGTTTTGAGCCCTTTCCTGTTTGCAAGGATGATGGACAGGTTGAAGGACGAGGTTAGACAGGAGTCCCATGGACTGATGTTTGTGAATGATGTTGTGATTTGTGGTGAGAGTGGGGAGCAGGTGGAGAAGAGCCTGGAGAGGTGGAGGTACGCGCTGGAGAGAAGGGGAATGAAAGTCAGTAGGATTAAGACAGAGTACATGTGTGTGAATGAGAGGGAGAGCAGTGGAGTGGTGCAGTTGCAGGGAGAAGAGGTGGAGAAGGTGGAGGAGTTCAGGTACCTGGGGTCAACAGTGCAAAGTAATGGAGAGTGTGTTAGAGAAGTGAAGAAAAGAGTGCAGGCAGGGTGGAGTGGGTGGAGAAGAGTGATAGCAGGAGTGATTTGTGATAGAAGAGTATCTGTGAGAGTGTAAGGAAAAGTTTATAGGACTGTGGTGAGACCTGAGATGTTGTATGGATTAGAGACAGTGGCATTGAATAAGAAACAGGAGGCGGAGCTGGAGGTAGCAGAGCTGAAGATGTTGAGGTTTTCATTGGGAGTGACGACGATGGAAAGAATTAGAAATGAGTTTATTAGAGGAACAGTGCATGTAGGACGTTTTGGAGACAAGGTGAGGGAGGCGAGATTGAGATGGTTTGGACATGTGCAGAGGAGGGACATGGGGTATATCAGTAGGAGAATGCTGAGGATGGAGACACCAGGAAGGAGGAAAAGAGGAAGACCAAGGAGAAGGTTTATGGATGTGATGAGGAAAGACATGTAGGTAGTTGGTTTGAAAAAGGCAGTTGTAGAGGACAGTGGGGTGTGGAGACGGATGATCCACTGTGGCGCCCCCTAATGGGAGAAGCCTGAAAGAATAAGAAGAAGAGTACACCATGAAAAATTTCTCGTACATGCACCCCATGATAATTGCCACTAAAGATGATATGTGAATATGATCTTTAATATGTTTATTTGATTTAATTTTATAAGGGAATTGCAATATTTTGGGAAATAAGGGATTATTTTACATTTCTGTCAGGATTGGGAAAGTGTGTATTCTTGCCACTGATGACCTTGTGAGAGTTTTAATATTTTTAGTATGTAAAGGATGGAAGTAAAATGTACTCAGTTCAAGTGGAAGCTGATACACAGAAACTACATATAAACACACACACACACACACACACACACACACACACACACACACACACACACACTCAGAAAGCCGTTGATCCGTTTCCTCTGTCCAACAGACCTGTTTGTAATAGTCTCCCATCGCTAATCTGCGGCCCGCTCACACTGAGCTCCTGAGCCTGTGGCCTTATAAACAGCCGCAGAGGGAATAATTTTAATTAAAGCAAACAGATTGTTTTCGATTTTACACTCAGGAAGCGAGGAGCACCGCGAGAGCAACGGGTTTATAGAGACAAATGTAATGGCATTAACACCAGGAGACACATCAGGACTGTGTATGTGTGTGTGTGTGTGTGTGTGTGTGTGTGTGTGTGTGTGTGTGTGT
>JAAIIK010023740.1:0-13563 GCA_014706435.1 Silurus glanis
GAGAGAGAGAGAGAGAGAGAGAGAGAGAGAGAGAGAGAGAGAGAGAGCATTTGTTGTTGGCAAACTGCTACAGGAAGAAGATTAAAACTCTTTGCGCTTACTGCAAAAGCAACAGCATTCCCCTTTGTGTTTTTTTTCCTTGCATTTCATCAAGAATTTATCTCTACATCAAGCCATGCTTTTTCTATAAGCCTGCTCATTAACAACATATTTCTATTTAGGCATCTCTGTATCCACTGTGCATATTGGCTGGCACATGCAGCAAACATATTTGCTCATATCCCCAATATCTGAGTATGTGTGTGGGAGAATGTCACAACTTTTGTTGTGACAGAACATAATCAGTTACAACATTAAAAACGTGAAATGACGAAGCTGATAAAATAGAGAGGTGTAATTTACCCACACGAAATGAGAAAAAGCATCACAGTTTGTGAATTCATTATGCACAAAGTTATATTTGATCACAGCTCAATTATGGAACCTTGGAATTGCCTATGTGCCTATCTCCTTCTCTGTCAAGTTAAACATGCTCCTAAATTACCAGTGACCAGTGTTCCTGTATTTCATCTCTACAAATCTACCCGTTTCGAGTTCTCTTCAGTCAAAGACCACTATGTGCGGCTGAGGATAGTTCCAGCTCAACTCAACTCAACTCAACTCAACTCAACTCAACTCAACTCAACTTAACTCCAACTTTATTGTCATTCTTCCACATACACAGTATACAAAAGAACGGAATGTCGTTACTAAGGACCAAGGTGCCTAGACTGTAAAGAGTAAGAGTAAACAGTAGACATAAATAAAGAGTAAACATTGAATAAAGCAGATAAATATGCGATAAATATGGGGTGTAAATGTAAGTAATGTAAGAACAGAGTGCACAGTCAGAGGTGACCGTGTCCATCTCAACAGTCTGAAGATCCATGAAGTTGCTGAGCGACTCAAGAACTTTTAGAATGGATTTGGACTGTATTTAATATCAACAATCTACTACAATGGCTCAGGACCACAGGTTGCATGAACAGTTTTGCATTTAAGGGCTGATCACCAAACACCTCAACAATACAACTGTAATAAATGGACATTCAGTGCCACCCGGATATGGATATGCTCTTTTGCACAACATTTGTTTACGTTTTTGCTACTGTTCACTTTGTCTCTTTACAACAGGTTTACTGGCAGAGCTATTTTGTGTTTTGTGTATTGTCTTGCACTGTCCTGTGTTGTCTTGCACTGTCTTGTGTTGTCTTTGTGCGTTGCTTCATTTCACTGTGTACTTCGTCAGCTATATATGGTTGAAATGACAATAAAAAGCTACTTGACTTGACTTGGATGAGTTCCCTTTTGAGTCTGGTTCCTCGCAAGGTTTCTTCCTCATACCATCTTATGGAGTTTTTTCTTGCCACAGGAATCCTAGGGATAAATGTACAATTATAAGAAATACACTTATATGCACTTAATTTGGACACTCTTTTATACAACTTTATAGACCCGTTATCTCTGTGAAGCTGCTTTGAGACAATGTCCATTGTTAGAAGCGCTATAGAAATACAATTTAATTGTATTGAATTGAATTAAATGTGCCATAAACTGGCATGGATGCATAGAGTTTTGGCAAAACTTTATTTTGTGAAATATATCAGAATCTTGCATCAGAATCAGAGATTGTATTCAATCTAAATTCTGTTCTTTTTCCCCACGCTGAACTTTTATTTTTATTTTTTAATGCATCAATAATTTGAATACACCAATGATGACATCTAGTGGACAATTCAGGTCACGAGTCACTAATCAGTATAAATTCAGAAACAATTGTAAATCATTCCAGAAAAAGGCAGGAATAAAAAAAAACAAGAAACCATGTCTTACACCTTACGAACACAATGAGATGCACAGAAAAGTGCTTTGTTGATTTTTATGATCTATCTCATGAAAATCAGCTGAAAGATGTAAAAAAAAAAAAAAAAAAAAAAAAAAAAAAAAAAACCTAAAATAATAATCCCACTGTTTTTCCACAATAAAACCAATTAGGATTTAGGAATATAAATTCTAACTACAGAGATTATTGGTTAAAAAAACAAGAAGCGCCTCATGGATATTTTTCATTGTTGTTTTGGCAAATTTCAGCTTATCCTTCCAGATATTTAGAGAGATATTTTTGTCATAACATTTAACTGCAGTTAGAAAGAATTAAAACAACTGATAATGACTCACATAGAGGGTTTGTTTTTTCTTCAAATTATTTATTAACTTTTTTATGTCACTACTAAAATACTTAGTAGAAAGTTACACTAGATAGAATCTGTTTATAACCTCATAAATCACATGTAAATAAAAATGTATTAAGCACTAGAGCAGAAGCATCTTGTGACCATGGTTTTATGGTGGAACAGGACACTTGGCAACAAAGACAAGCCATCACTGCAATAAGGTAGATTTTTTTTTATAAAAACCCACAGTTATTCTTTAATTCATTTTAATTCACCTGTAGTTTATTACAGTGTTGCTTGAAATGTGTTAATGTTGACAATCAAGACCACAGTCTTGTATATGTTTTTGTTGTCCATCAGGCAACAATTCTACTTTTAAATCTATTAATTCTATACATCTGAATGAATAGTTTTTGCATCATTACTCCTTCAGTGGTTTAGTTGTTTTGTAATTCAGTGTATGATTTGCAAATTAGGTTTTTTTTTCACAATATTCACAGAAAACTCTGGGTAAATGCGGTGCTTTTGTTCCAGGACTGTTCTACTCAGATCGGATCTTGAGTGGTGCCCCAAGTCACCTTTGAAGGTAGTTTTAGGTTGTGCTTATCACTTGGTGATAACATCCATCTGTGGTGATGAAGCCGAAGTGGATCTTAAGCCCATCCCTCAGAGCACTTTCAGTGGTGGTCTGGGATGCATGTGACATTACTTTTGTAGAATGAAAAGCCATGTGTCCTGATATTTCCTGGAAAATGTATAAAACAAATGGTCATAATATTTAACTTCAATTAAAATGTACTTTTAATGGACCAATTGCAGCCTTTTGTTCTGAGGATTATTAATCAATTTTTGCAAGGTACATACAAAGAAAACGGTCTAGTCATTGTTTAGCCTGGATGTGACATCAGACTGTGTCAGATTTGACAACCTTTTTACAGACAAAATGTGAATGACCAAAAAAATTGAGAATGGCTATCCATCTCACCTGTCCATTTGTGTTCAGATCACTGAAGACAGATATTAACATCCAGTCTGTATAACGTTTTACAAGTGGCACCTGATCCCTATTCATCGGATACAGCAATCTGCTTGTGGAACGGATGTTAAAACCAGAATGTGAATCTTTGTTGACTTAGCATGTTTGGTGGCTAATAGTGGTCTAAGTCCCTTTGTGAAGCATGTGCAGGCAATCCAACAACTGCCACTCTGAGTTTGTGTCCTAATCCATCTTCACTTTTTCTCTTACCCGGGTCTATTTGATGTGATTTTGAAAGCACCACTAAAACTGAGTTTAGGACAGAACAGATTACTAGTAATCTTGTTATATTAAACAAATGAAAGCATTTCTTCTAATTGGTTTCATTTCAATTGTTTTTATGAACCCACAGAGCCTAATATTTCATTTTCCTTGGTAAAAGTTGAACTTTTTTCCCAGGACATGTCCTTACATGACTTTGGTAACTACGAAAAGAAAAGAGTTGACCAAAATGATTCTGACGCTGTTGGTGACAAGAAAATCACCTCTAGATCTGTTCCAGGAGAGTTTGTTGACGGTGAAGTGGAGGGGAACTGATGTGCCTTCACAGTGTGATGTGCCTTCACACATCTGTGCCTATGTTCCTCTTGTCAGAGTCCCTGTTTGAAATACCATCGTTTTTGTCTGCTGAGTTGTACCCAGTTTAAAACCAGTGCAGATTCCAAGACCTTTTTATCTACTGCCATTCATCCTACATTGTTGTCTTGTAGTTATTTGAATGTATAATTTGACATTTCAGCTGCAATAAATAATCTAATGTGGAGAACTGCATTTCTGAAAAGTCAAGTCAAGTCAAGAAGCGTTTATTGTCATTTCAACCATATATAGCTGACGCAGTACCCAGTAAAATGAAACAACGTTCCTCCTGAGCGATGGTACTATATAAAACAACAATCTCAGAAAACACAGGGCTAAGGACTAGCGTCCTCGCCACATAAAGTGCATCGTGTGCAACCTGGTGCAAACAGTGTAAAGACAACACAAGGCAGTGCAAGACAATACAGGACAGTGCAAGACAACAACAAGACAGTGCAAGACAAATACACAAAACACAAAATAGCGTCGCCATTAAACCTGTTGTATATTGCACACTGCGGTGTGTAAAAGAGTAAAGTGAACATTGTAATTAACAAAAATGTAAACAAAATGTTGTGCAAAAGAACAATAGCAGCAGTCCAAATAAAGATGTGCAAAAATGGCATGTAAACAGTTTGTAGTAATGAAGTGATGTAATGTGAGTGGTGCTGAAGACATGGATGTGTGAAGTGAGTGCGATTGTGTGTTTGAGTCTGGGTTGTACAGATCAGTCACACAGTTGTGTGTGTGTGTGTGTATGTGCGTGAGTTTCAGTTCAGTTCTGAACAGCCTGGCTTGATTATAAGTACTTATTACTTGTGTTTTTGTTATTATGTTCTGACCAGTAATGTTTGTCTTTACTGTGCTTGTGTCACTGTAGTTTGTAAAAAGTCACCTAGCATCTATACAATTTCACAACTAATACACTACATGCCTTTAAAATGATTTTCGTCATTTGATTAGATCTGCTCCTTTTCACAGAGCAAGTATTTCACAGGAGTAAAGTTGCTTATGTTAGCACTTTCTGTTTAGGATGCCTTAGCTAACCATTTAATATTGCCCAATCTCCTTCAACAATTCTGCCTTACTCAGTACCCTGAAGAGTTCAAATCACTTAAGAAAAGAGGTTTCAAGCACTGTTGTCTGATACACAGAACACTGATAAAATATCATTTTTGTATACATTAGAAAAATGTAGCTAACATTCATATTTGTACAGATAAGTTGACCAAATCAAGTTGACCTAAAACACCATATTTACAAAAATGAATTCCTTTAACTTTTTACCAAATGTGGTGGCTAGTTAGTTTTGCATGGTGCTGTTTTAACCATATGTATAGGTACAGATGCTTCATCTCAATACTAACATCACTGGCTGATCAAATTCTGCCACGTTATACTAATATAAATAAATAAATAAATAAATCAAACACTGTGCTCAGTTCTAAGCTATTTATGCTTAATAATACATTGGAGTCTTTTCAATAAGAATTTTATCTAAGTAGCAGTAGGGCAGAGTGTTGTGTTCTAGTGTACAAAGAGTGTGGGCACCTGATATACTGTTCATGTTAAAAAAAAGTGTGATGATAACACATAAGGATTTAACACACAGTGCCAATGATTATATGCTACCAAACAGTGTCACATTATGTTTACAGCAGGATCTGATGACTTTCTGTAATTCAAGCCAACAGTCTCTAGATAAGATTTTTTTAATTTTTTGGAAATAGATGACTGAGAAGTATCCCAGTGTCATTAAAGAAATATATATAGTCATAACTGTTATATAATAAAACACACAGAAAATGAGCAAATGACACAGAGAGAGCAATACGTTCAGGAATCTAAATTTTTTTATAACTTAAGTTTGGAGAGTAATAAAATGGTTTACCAAATACCAATATGCTTAGTGGCAGGTAACCTCAACCAGTCATCAGAGTATAAGCAAACAGTTCTAGGTAGTGCGAATGTTACCCAAACAGATGTCCACTTTTAGATCAATTTCGATTATATTCTGTCCTAGCTCTATGTCATGTAAAGCTGCTTCTCAATAGGCTGGATCTTTTGTTAATCTTTTCAGGTTTTAGTTCAGAATATGGTAGACAGCATGCTTAGATGTATTAATTCCTTTACATATTCTCACTTCAAGAGGCTCATGTGGCTCATCCTCAGGTCTAGGCATCTGATGCTCACATATAGCCTTTTGGGAGGTATGCTCTCTTTTTAACCAGTTCCTGGAATTTAAATGATGCAGTATACGGCTAGGAATTAAAATTAAGTATTTATTAAGTGTTGTCAGAAGTAAATGCACTTTACAGCGTGTTTAAAAAATGTATATATCAAACTGGACTATTGATAAACTCTATACACTGCCCTTTTTCTGCAAGGTATATGCGAAAGTCAAATATTAAAAGGATGAGCATTTTTCCTCAGTGCTACAGTTTAATTCGCCCAGTTTAGTCAAAAGCCTCTGGATTATTGTGGCGGCTGTAAAGACCCGTTATGTCAGCTGCATGGACATTTTTGCTCATATTTTTCTCTTAGGAAAGGAACCTGTGAACTTTTTAATGACTGACATGTAATTCAAAAGATACAACATACTACCATGCCTGAACAATACAATGAAATCCAAGTTAATGCAGAATGTCTGTTCATTCTGACTCCTCACAATTCGGCTGATTGGATCATTTTATAAATTATCGGTTGCTTTGATCAAATTGCGAATGCTTTGGTACATTCATTTTAATCATAATTAATTGTCATGTTGATCAATATATATTAAACTGGGTTTACCTGAATAATCTTAACCCCCAAAACACCCCCCTGCATCAGTCCATTGCATAAGTCATTGAATGCAAGATGATTAAACCAGTTGTCATCATCTGTCATCTAAAAGTTCTCTATTAAACTTTTTTTTGGTAAATGTGACTTGAATTGATGAATTGTGCAGATGAATTTTGAATGTCACTATGAAGAAGAGTGAATGGCCTCAGATCAACCAATGATCAACCAGTTCTCTAATATAGATAGTATAGTAAAAGTATTAATCCAGTCCAGTCTCATGAAATCAATATAAATCAAATATGCAATCAAATAAATGAATTTGTGCTGCTGAAATTTATAGATGCCATACAGAAGGAAGTGAAATTGTGTGCATTTTCAATCGCTGTAATCCAAGCCCTAGTTTATATCAAGAAATCCTAAAACTGTGCAAAGTCATACTGACAACATGACTAAACATTGTGACAATCTTGTTTGTGAACAATGACAAAGGGACTTTTCATTCTGATGGGAATGACATGTTCATTGACATAAATACTTGTTTTTGAGAGAAGAACTGAGGATTGTGATTTGAGAAATGCTGCAAAGCAACTAAGAAAAACTGTAATAAAATGCTAGGAAAATGTTAATACACTATGTGGACATTTTGTGGATATCTGACCATAAGATTTGTGTGTGCTTTTTGAGCATGCAATTCCACATTTAGTCCCCATTTGATGTTATAATAACCTCCATTCTTCTGAGAAGAAGTTTACTTTAGATGTTGAAGTGTACTTGTAGATGTTCCACTAGATTTTGAAAAGGGTGCTTTAGTGTGCTTTCTAAAATGGCATTAATAAAGTTAGGTACTGATACGATGAGGAGGCCTCGGGTGCAGTCAGCGTTTCAATTCTTTCCGAAGGTGTTCAGTAGGATTGAGGTCAGAGCTCGGCCACTCAAGATCTTCCACTCATGTAAACCTTATCTTCATGGAGCTGGCTTTTTGCACAGGGGTATAGTCATGCTGGTACAGGTTTGGGCCTCCTAGCTCAAGTGGAGGGAAGATTTAATGCTCCCACATCCAAATACATTCTACAACTTTGTGGTAACAGTTTGGGGAAGAATCACAAATGTCTGGTCACTTTTCTTCTATATAGTGTAGAAGTCATAAAAAGAATATTGTTTAAGACTGCAGCAGTATTTTCATATTATATTATTCAAATTGTAATGGAACAAAAACAGGCGTGTGCTGTGTGAGATGTTGCACCTCAACGTCATTCTTTAATATTGTGTATTCTTGTAGCACATTTCTAAGACATTCACTAATATAAGACAATATCTAGTGGTTATGTATTAAAATGTAGCCGTTCTCAAAATTGTAGACTGAAGTATGAGTGTTAAATCGACTTATTTTATGATTTGTAAATATGAAGGTTTATCTTTTATAAATGTCTATGTATACATAAAACATAAAAAGACTTAGATAATGTTCATAATTTGCTCCAATCTAGTCTGAGTCTATACATACTACTATATATATATATATAACTTTAACAAAAATATGGGCCAACCTATCCTTGTTTTATTCAGTAATCAGTAATGTTAAACCATTATTATTCTATGATCATAGATGTTGTAACAATAATGTAATAATAAATCTATACAAGCAGATTTTAAAGCAGCAATACAATTTGAATTTTCAGATTGATAGCTGGGATTGTCCATAATTTTCTACAGTCAGTGGTAACCTCTAACCTGTTTTAAAGTTAAAAGACGCTTTGTATAAAAAATTTCAATAGTGTCTGGATGTATATTACGTCCTGATATATAATATAGTAACAAAATTTTGATCTATTCACCCTGCATTACTTAGAAGCATACTTTCATGATCAATCAGTGTAGAAAAATCTTCCATGATAATGTTTTTCCATATCTTCCAGTTCCATCTGAAGTATTTTGTTATTTATATTATAGTTCAATTGGTGTATTTGATATGAAATTTGACAATATTTAAGTGCACCCTGCTCAATTTAATCCTAACTGAACTATAAACTAAATCTATATACTTAAACTATAGTTAATTATTATACTAAAGAAAATAATATTGTAAATTAAATGTTGCAATTGGTTTAGCTGTTTCTTAATAAACCCATTTCTGTGCAGTTAAAGCAACCTGGCACATGAGACAAACTAACTAACCTTCTAACCATTTCTAACCATAACCTTCTAACGTTCTAACAAACTAACAAACTAACCATTTACAAACTAACTAACCTTCTTATATTATGCAGTGACTTGACTCCATATGATGGATCTTTTGGACATTTTTATTAGACAGTATATACATTCTAAGTTTTATGAGTTTAATTAAAAATTCTGTATTGAATTCATTTGTTTTGTAGGAAAGCACTGTAAGCACATTAGCATTTTCTATTTACATTGTCCATAATAACAGAAGAATTACAATTTATTTGTCAGTTAAAAAACACTAAGTTAATTGAACAATTTTGTAAATAATATGCAGATTTATACAATTATATACAACAGGCAATATATATATAAAAAAAAATAAAAAAACACAGATGTTCAGATGTTAGGTAAAAAAAAGCAGCTTTAACTTACCTTTATTGTTTTTTCGGATGAATTAAAAAAAAGAAAAAAAGAAAATTTCAATAAGGATTTATTTTAATGGAAACAACTGATACCTTGATCATTAATATCATGTACTTGTAGCATTTATTAGTTATGCAGCAGTGAAATTTGTATATGTGAGCTAAATTAGTCCTTGAATAATGTAGTGTAGCACTTGTTTAATTTTAATATGTATTACATTCTGGTTCTGTACCTTTTTCTGTGTGGTACTAACAATAAAAAGGCTCTAATGAAACTCCAAGTGTTCAAAAACTTTTGACTGAAGTGTACACCTCTTATCTCTGAATATTGTTTGAAGCAAGATGTGTGTGAGCTTTCAAGTGTTTTTCAGGCGTTTGGGATGTGTGGCGCCCCCCACTGGAGAAGGTTTGTGAATGCTCTATTTCTTCTTTTTCTGGGATGCTCCTAAGTAGGAGCTCTTCCATAGGTGGCCGTGAGCTCAGGCTTTCTCTCTCCTTTGAGTTCCTCCATTTCATTCTGCGGTTCTGAAACCAGATTTTTACCTGAAACAGGACAATGTTTAAATATGAGTCGTGGTATTTTCAAAATTAATAAATAGACTAAATAAATATAATATACACCATATGGACAAAAGTGTGCACTAAGCGATCTAAATGAAGATATGGTTTGGAGAGGAAAATCTTGAGTGGCCTGCTGTAGAGCTCTGATCTCATCCCTAATGAACACCTTTTGGATGAAGTTTGTAATGCTGACTGCACTCCAGGCCTCCTCACCTTCATAATACCTGACTTGCCTAACACAAATGTCCACAAGCTCACTCCAAAATCTAATGAAACATGTTCCCAGAAGAGTGGAGGTAATATAAGAGCAAATTAGGACTAAATGTGGAATGTGATGCTCAAAAAGTACATACTGTACTTATGGCCAGGTGTCCGCAAACTTTTGGCAATAAAGTGTACATTCTTGAAATGCAAATCATTACAAATGTGGTAGTAGATTTGGGTTTTTGGGGGTTTTGAATACAACTAAACAAACATAAATATATTCTAAATTTGATATGAGACTTTTCTATTAAGCTGTGAATTATAAAAAGGATAATATCATTGATTATTGCCATTTTTTTATTAGATGTTTTATACAAGCTTTCTTTTTTAAGGGTTCATTTTACTCTTCAGTAGTCTGAGAAAACTTTCAGGCTTTCAGCTTTTGTACGGCTTAATGGCCACAGTTGTATTGAGTTCATGTAGTGTTATGGACTGAATTCAAGAGTCTTTAGTTTAACAGTGGGGAAATCATTAGAGAAACATTGATAAAGCGTGTTTCTGTCAATAGAGAAATGCTGCGTAAACTTAATACAAGATTAATGAGCAAAATTTAAATGATTATCACTATTATTATTATACATAGTTTTAAAGTCATTGAACTATACCATGTAAACATCATTGAATCATAGCTTGTACAGTTGATTATGGGACTCTAGAATGATGTATATATATATATATATATACACACAGGTGTCAGACACACACAAAGAAATTAACATATGTCAGTGGTGGGCGGTCAGGGCGAGCAAGGCCTTCTCTGCTGGCCTAAACACTATCAGAAGCACTGACCTACATTTACAACCTAAATTCTAATATTTATTCTATGAAATTGTATTAATTTATTCCCAACAGTTTATTCTCTTTATTTCGTATCGTTTCTCTTGGCTGCACTGCTTCCAGTACGTGTATGTGGATGTTTGATTTTCTGTTCAAATTTCAGCCTGTATGTGCTGCCATGTCAATCTAATCTGCCCAGGGCCTCAAAGTCAATACTGCTGGCGTTTTTTTTTTTTACCATAGTCTCCTTAAGAAATAGCTTTGTTTCTTTAACCAATCAGATTTAATATTCGCCTCACGGGGTCAGCTAGCTGGCCCAGAATAGCGTCAGCATTTTTCCGTCCTCTGATTGGTTGGTCAGAGGGAATCTTGATTTGGTTTCGAACATAATTAAAAAGAAATTTTCAAGAAAAGCTAGACATCGTGAGGAGAGGTTAGCCAACACCGCAGCTAGCTAGCTTGTCTTAGCCCGGGAAAGGGTTTGTTCACCACTTCCAGACCAGTGAATACGAGCGGTACCACTGGATTACAGCCTCTGAGGGGCGGCGCAAATTATGAGTCTGCATCTCTGTGGGTTGTATTTTATTTAAATGTTTCATGTTTTTGTCATCTTATTAGACAAATATTGATTCTGAACTGCTCCAGGTGATTTAGGTGCACAGTTGTGTTTGTAGTGTAGAGGTTTGGAGTCTTAACTGTGTTTCTTGCTTTAGTAAAATGTTATTCATCCTCAATATGTGAAATACCTCTCTCTCTGTAATGCCACGCGTTGTTATATTGCGTTTTTGTACATTAATGATGGTTTCTATAAGTGCGACATGATGGGGGGGTTATTGAGAGGTGGATTAAGTTGGGTAAGTCCCCACTGAAGGCCCAGGTACCAAATGCACGGCTCGCCACTGACATATGTAGATGTTTATCTGTGTAGGCAGTGTGTTTTACCTGTGTTTCCTTCAGACAGAGTTCTGTGGCCAGTCGGTTTCGATCTGTCTTGCTGATATATTTCTGTCTGCGGAACATTTTCTCAAGTTCTCTCCTCTGCTGCTCAGAGAACACAGCTCTCCTCAGGATCCCTCTGTGTTGTTTAGGGCATGGGCCTGAACTCCATACTGTGGGGCTTGTCCCTTCTGATAAAGAGAAAAAGAGAACTAGAGAGTTGGTTCGGTGTATGTAAATACATGGCTCTGTGTTTTATGTGTTCTTTCAACAAGTCTTCAGAAATCATTTGTTTCAAATATAAAAAATGATGTAAACATAAACGTAAGGACAGAGGCTGCTAACTACTAATTAATTTTATAGATTTTTGTAACCCATGCACCATACCACCAAAAAATACACAGAAAGGTAAAAAGAAGTGAAATTAGGGTTGATTTCTATTTAGCTCAGATTGTGCTAACAGTGTTAAGTGATTATGTCAATTGATTATACTGTTGTGGGTATAGTAAGGAAAAGCAAGGGGGATTTATTATATAACGACAATTTTCCATAAAGAACGTGGAGGAGAAGAAACTAGAGAAACAAGAAGTGTATCATCTGAACACTCAGCATCTAATGAAAGTTTTGATTAAATTACACAAAAGAAAAGACGGCAGATTTTTGTTTATTAGTATATGTGTTTCAGTAAAAGAGAAATAAGAACTTTTCTGTTGACACACAGCATAAATTAGAAGAAGAAATGATGCATAGAAAAATAAAAATATCATATTCCTATATTTGATTAAGAATATATGTGTTATCCATCATTGTATGGTATGTAGTAATACCCCTAACACACCCACTACACCCTTGGTTCTTCCCCAAACTGTTTCCATAATGTTTAAAGCACACATTTGCCTTTATTATCTTTAAAAGCTTTAGTATTAAGATTTCATTTCAACAAAGAGTCCCAAACTTGTGGCAGCATGACACTGTCCCTGTGCACACAGTAAGGTCCATGAAGTCATAGTTTGCTAAGGTTTGGGATAAACTGGAACGTTGACTGCACCCTAGACCACCTCGCCTGACATCAGTGCCTGACCTCAGTAATGCTCTTGAGGCTGAATGGGAACAAATCCCCACAGTCATGCTTTAAATTCTAATGCAAAGCCTTTTTAAGACGAGTGGAGGTTATTATAAGAAGAAAGGGGGACTAAACAAAACAAAAATCAACACACACATATGTTTGGGGTTGGTCGGGTGTCTACAGACATGGCCAAATAAGTATATAACATTATTATTATTATTATTATTATGCATTTTAGTGTGTAAGATTTTTGGGAGCAACACATGTATAGTATAGTGAATGAGCTAGAAAGAGAAGGAGGCAAGAAGGGAGAAAGAAAGACGCATGACCAGTGAATAATAGAGAAATAAGAGGTCTAGAGGTCTGGAAGCAGCAATCCCACGCTTTTTTAACCACAGGTGCAGCTTGACAAAAAAGTCAAGCACCACAATTTCCCCCAATCTATTCAACAATACCTCCTTAATCTGTCCAACAAATCGCAGCGCTGACCACCTCCGTAGCAGAGGGTAAGACAGTTAGTCACGCTCCTGGTCTGTTATTCGGGATCAATGGTTTCCACTTAAACGCTCTATTAGTGGGTCAACTCACGAGCGGGCTGCTTATTCCCCCTCTCTCTTTTGTAGCCCCAAATCTCCTTTCGCGCCTTAACAAAAGAAATGCTCCTTGCCATTCCTCTGCAGTCCCTTCAGGGACCAGTTATCCCTCACTCTATACGTATCTTCCCCTACAGGTACACAGATTCTCTCTATGGGAAGATGAGCT
>JAAIIK010023740.1:14833-43172 GCA_014706435.1 Silurus glanis
TTGTAATAAAGATAGATAGATAGATAGATAGATAGATAGATAGATAGATAGATAGATAGATAGATAGATAGATAGATAGATAGGCCTCTTGTGTTGTCTTTGCACTGTTTGCACCAGGTTGCACACGATGCACTTTATGTGGCGAAGACACTTACTAGTTCTTAGCCCTGTGTTTTCTGTTTTCTGTGATTGTTGTTTTATATAATATCAGGGTTCAGGAGGAACGTTGTTTCATTTCTCTGTGTAAGGCGTCAGCTATATATGGTTGAAATGACAATAAAAGCTTCTTGACTTGACCATTCGAATTTCTAGGTGGTAAACTATTTGACAGTGATCTTCACTAAACTAATAACAAAGTGAAAATGTTTGTTTTAAATGTTAAATGTAGTTAATTTAGTTACAGTATTATTGTATAGTGTAATTATAGTGTATCATATAAAGATACAGGCTTCAAGATTAAGGATTACTTCATTTTAAAGTAGCCAGCAGGAATGGTTTTATAGATTCAAGTTTTATAGATTAAACCATGTTAATCATAGATTAATATAAAAACAATAATAATTGTACCTTAATTGTTCTGTGTTGCCAGAATTTATATATCATTAATTTATGTAAACAAATAATAATCTTCAGATGGAAGATATTTTTTGATTAAAGAAAAACATTACAACATTATGGTACCTCTGTAGTAATAACACAAATATTTATTATGCTGTTTGTTGATGAAATAATGGTTTTATACCCAACAAATCACTAGCTATAAAGTATTTTTGTTCACACTGTTGGTCAAGTCACAAAGAGCATAACTGCTCTCAACCTCAGAGATATTTAACACTAGTAAGGAAAACAAATTGTTTCTAGAATTGTTTTTAGTAAAATATCACAATAGTATTAAGTAGCAGTAGTAATATTATTTAGTAGTAGGAGTAGTAGATGAAGATTATGTTGTCATCACTGTATGCCATCCTACCT
Organism: Silurus glanis; assembly: GCA_014706435.1. Taxonomy (NCBI): domain Eukaryota; kingdom Metazoa; phylum Chordata; class Actinopteri; order Siluriformes; family Siluridae; genus Silurus; species Silurus glanis. The sequence continues at coordinate 15,806 of JAAIIK010023740.1, forward strand.
GAATGTGTCTTGAGTGTCCCTCTCTCCATTTCTTGAGGAGTGTTACTTGGCTGAGCGCGTGAAGGCACCCAGGAACGTTTAGGAGCCAGTCCCAGTGGCCCACACACCAGTGTAGAAAGGCATCTTTTCTGGCTGGCAGTAGGTATGACTTGGGCAGAGGGTGATTTGTTGTCAGAACGAAGCAAATTATCAATAAGAAAACTCTTCCCAGAATTGCCAAATCCAAGATGCCGTGATGGAGATTCAGCCATTGCTCTCTGATTCTCTCTTTATCATGAATTTACTCCTTCTGTCTCAGATCCAAAGCTCTTTGCAAAGTTTGTCCCAACTACTAGCATTTTCCTGAAAGACCAACAGGGTAAACTTCATTAAAAAGCAGAAAGAAAACAATAACTCCTTTCCCTCTTTTGCTCTTGGGTGTGCGTTGCTGAGTCCTGATTGGTTGAGCTCCTCTAGTGTGATTGTGAAAGGCGATAAGAGTGGAGCCTTTCTGGTGGACAGAAGGTGGGACCGCTTCATTCATTATGTCAAAGTGGCCATTAAATGATAGACATTGGAGACAATAGACTCCTGACCAAAGTTTAACTTGCACACGAAACAGAGTCCTGGAGCAGTAAATAGTTGTGTCCTTTTCTGAGGCACTCACTCAAAAGCCCATCAAGAGTCAGCCTATAAAACTTATCCACCTCACAGTCCATCACTCCTTATTATAAACAGCTCTATTGCCTGACATTTTATAGCTGTGTCCAATACGGATTTATTTGCTATCATGTATTTTTTCAGTGTCAAAATGTCAGATTCTTTTATTTAAAACTCTTCTTTTGAATTTCTATTGCAACTGCCTACTTTCCAGTTCTAGCCCAGTTCACCACATGCATTAATATCTGACAAGCAAGTGATTTTATAAGCATGTAAGCCGATTCCTTATTCTTTATATTTCCTGTAAGTCTCTACTTGCTACACTTAGCTACAAGAAAGATAAGACAAGACAAGGAAAATATATTTTATACATGAGATGAAATAGGTCTAGTTTGAAATAGATTCTGACAAACATTGACCTTAAAGGCATAACTGATATGAAACGATACAAAGGCGTGTTTTATCTATGTGTCTGGGCCTGTTTCACATATTAAAATATACCAAATTTATTTACTCATTACATAAACATCCATTCAAAACCTTAAATTGTTTCACATAATCACGTTATGTGACAAACTTATCAAATAATTCTGACACTGAAATTGTATATATATATATATATACTGCTTGTAGGGTCACTTGTTCCGACTACAGTGAAATGCAGTTAGTATGAAACCATTCTTTAAATAAGAGTCCTTTTGAACAAGAACAGGGTCTCCAGCAGGGCAAAAGTGAGCAGAAACAGCGCAGCCTAAACAGAGCTCTAAACAGGCATGTCCCAGTGCAAGGGGCGCTGGGGGATTTCTGTGGGGTAAAACATCACCTCATGCTGGGCATGGTAATCAGCCTGGACAGCCAGGCCCTTTGTGCCTCGGCCGCAGAGCCAAAGGGCGCTTGTAATCAAATTTGCAGTTTTATCCCCCTCACTGGTGGAGGACCTGACGTCTGGTGATGAATATGTAATGTGTTTACGGTTAACTATGAGGAGATGCTCGACTGTGGTAGGCTTTTGGGTGAATACCAAGACAGGATTAAAGTTATGGCTGATATGAAGTGAGAAAACGAGCATCAAAAGAACACACACCTCATTATATTTTAGTTCTAGGCTTTTTACCAGAAAGGACTGTATACTGTAAATCAGCGTTATGTAAAGTAAACATAAAAAGGTAAATAGTGTACTGAGAATTCAGCAAGCCGTATTCTGCATGTAATTACAAGTGGACAAGAAAAAAAAAGAAAATGGGGCAAATTTGCCACTAATTAAAGTCTATAAAAAATCTATAGCAATAATCGGATTTACTAAATGTTTGTCTAATTGATTGTTCCATGTTCCATTTCAAGGTCCTTTGTAAAATAACCCCATAAAACCTGACACTCATAAAACCTTAAATTCTTACATTCAGTCTTACATTCTTTCCCTCATGCCAGACATCAAGTGTCTCTCAATCGCTTCCACAGTGCATGGCTTTGCCAAATGGGAACTCCAAATCTGTTGTCCTATTATGATCTCTGAGCTCTCAAACATCACTTCATGTGAATCCATTTGAAGTCCCTTCATCCATTTTTTTATCTTCCAAGACAAATGAAAGAAAATGAGAGGCCTCACAGAAGAGCCATAAAGAGCAAGCTCAGATCCAATGCTCAGTGGACCAGCTGTGAGAGGTCTCCTTCTGCTTTTCTCCCTCCCACCCCTTAAAAACAGAGCACACTCAATAGTCTTTTCCCCACTGGCACTTCATATTGTCAATAGTGGTCCAGACTCCATGAATTAGAGGGGACAATGCGGTGAAGCCTAGCACTGAGGCGGCTTTTTGTGGCACAGCACGGAAGTTTCTAATGTGCTTTCTCCCCATTGTGTCTATAGAGTCATAATGAGGTAGCAAAGGAGAATGAATTGCAGCAACCCTGTTCACATTTGCTAGCCACTCACACACACAGACCCACACACAAAGACTTCTGCAATTTGGGAAACCCAGAGCGATGTTGCCACATTCCCAGTGTGCACAGTAAACAGAGCTAGAACCAAATAAGATGAACAAAATAATGCAAGGGTAGCGGGAAGTGGAAAATGTGGGACATTAAAATATTTTTTTTATTATTTGATTAAAAGATGTAAGCAACACTGAAACATAAGAATGAAAGAAGTTTAGGTTACTGATTATTGGCTTTTTTTTATTGGTCTGAACCCAATTTGTTAGCCATTTCACCAACAAATGACAATAATATTGTTTAAAAAATGTAGCAATTAAATGTTTTGCATTTTTTTAAATGGCCATGTTTATTCAAAGATTATATATTGATATATAATTTTTAAAAGCAATGACAAATATTAATACAAATTAAATACACTTACAAATTTAAGATTTAGCAACTGCAGAATACTGAGCATTACATTTAATTTGAATACATTTAATTTAATTTAATTTAATTTGTTTGCATGCATATTTAATACAAAACACAAATACAATTTGTATAAGGGGCATGCCCACAATAATCTGACATCCCATTCCTGGTGTACTCTGGCCCCGAACCCATTGTTCCCAGAACAGATCCTGATCAGAAAAGTGGTTTCTAAAGACAAGTGAGTGAATTAAGAGGAACATGTTCATTTCTTCTTTATGGAAAATATGCCAACAGACACGTCTTTTTTTTTTGTTTGTTTATGCTTCACTGTATGCTACATTCAGGTCTTATTCCTTCCCCTGGTACTCCTTGGTACATTCTTTAAAACCCTAAGAGCCCATAAAGACACTTTAAACATAATTCTGGTAACCCTTAATATATCGCCCAGAAGCCAGATTAATAGTCAGCACTAATTTGTCTTTTCAGCTTTTAAGATATTACTCTTCCACCAATGTTATATATTTTAAACATGTTTTTGTGAGATTTCTTCACAGCCAAAAACAGATGCTTTACATGCTAGAACTGGAAAGCATTATGAAGACATTTCCAGTCATGTGAAGGCTTTTGATTATTTTTTAAACCCAAAAAATACGGGTGTGGTTTTTATAACACACAATAGAAATAAACCAAATTTTTTAAATAATTAAATAAAAGCCAATACTGACATATTTTTTATACAATCTACAAAACGTAATTTTTTATTGCAAATAATTTCTTAAAACCCTACTTAAAACATTTAACAGAAATACTGTTGAAGTTGAGTGAACATAATCATGGATTCGTATTTTATTTTTTTTCTTTTACAGATTTTTTTACTGTTTGCTCCTATTCACGAGCATATGGATCTCAATATGTCTTGGATAAATGATTTCATTAATAATATGATTGAACTATTTTTTTTTTTAATAATTAATGTTAATGTGAAATGTTAATCTTATTGGATACTCATAGCCATTTGTAGAAACAACAAAAATAAAATTTGACTAATCTGTCACAGTAAAGTGATGCAATCCAAACTTTAGTAACTCAAAACCAAGCATTGTATATAAATAATATTAACGTGAACCTTAAAACTTGAAATAATAAAAAAAAAAAAATGTGTAATGAAAACTGTGTTGTCAGAGGAATATTTTGTAATTCCTTATTTTGATGTTAAACAGCTGACTTATCTAAATGATCACTGCTGCAACATGCTTGTCTGATTGGATAACTGCATAAATGAGTATTGATAATAATAAATAAATTAATAATAATAAAATGGTCTGTGAGAAACAGTGTTCCATGGTGCAGTGCTTTCTCTAAATCAATATTTCATTGTTACAGCAGGATCTCTGAATCCTGATTCAGGTATTTTTAAGAAGAGGCAGAAAAAGAAAAGTAAGAAGAAGAAGAAGAAGAAGAAGAAGAAGGGGAAAAAAAGAAATTAAATGAATGAGGCTAGTGAGAAATTATTTTTACATGACATTTATTTGTATTCTGCCTACAAACACCATAAAACACACATAAATACACCAATACTTGGATAGAAAATATTATCTTTTTACAAGGCCATAAATCAAAGGCTCAGTATTTACAACAAAAACAACTACTACTATTGGAGTGCATTCAATTTCATGTGCTCAGAAAATGGAGAGTGAGTTTTTCAACCAGAGGAGAGAAAGTAAAGCTCCAGAAACACGATTCTCTTTTTTACATGTCGGTTCACTCCGTACACTCTGATTCTCACCTTGAAGTTTTTCTCTCCTCTATAACTATGTCTTTAATGTCCTCAGCACTTGTGGTGCTTCCACTTGCGGGTAGCAGAAGCTATGTGCAGGTCCTTCTTTAGCCAGGGAAAGAGGTGTGCAAGTTCCACAGTGCCGTCCGAGCGCGTCGTGCCTGTGATCAGGTAGAGCTGTGCACGTCCGGGCTTCACCAGCGTATGTGCACAGCGCAGGTTCAGCAGCAGCCATTGTTGCAGCAGATTGGTGGTGTCATATGGCAGCAGAGGACCTCGCTGAATGAACTCCACCTTTCCCTCCACCTCAAGTTCTGGCTCTGAGGAAGCCACGCGGCGGCGGAACAACTTGGCTTTAAAGGCTGCGGGGAAAGAAAGAGTAATTTTAAAACGTGTCCTTGATACCAGGATACACTCACAGAAGTAGAACTTCTACCACCACGAAGAAAATAAATGTTTTAAAAAACATGTTTTTTTTTTTTTATGTATTCTCATGCTTTTCCTTACCAAAGTCAGTGAAGCAAAGGGCATCCATCACTGTCTTCAAAGAAGGGAGTTCATCTACTGAAGGACAGGACTGACACACAGGCTGGGGGAGATCTGGAAAAGAAAAAGGATGCATAATTGAATTATTGTGGAATTGCAACACAATAAACACAAACATATACATGATATAAGAACATAGAAATCTTAAAGAAGTCTAAGGAACTGACCTTTAGAGAACCTGCCGACATGCTTGGGTAGTGGGGTGAGACACATGTCATCCTGAGCAGGGAAACGGTCACAGTCCAGTTCCTCAGGCCATGCATGGCCATGGCAGGCCAAGACTGGGGCACAGCTGTCCCTCACAGCAAGACATAGACTTCGGCATGGCTGGATAAAACTTTAGAGAGAGCAAAATTGTCCATTGTTACTTACATGAAATTGATGAAAAGATGTGCAATTGAATAAATGTAGATGATTTAAGTAGAATATAGTAAGCCTGTATCAGTCTAAGAAGCAACATCTAAAAAATAAGGTGAGATTTAGAATACTTACGTGTCTAAACAGACAGGAGCGATAAGAGAGCAGATGAAGGTCTGGGCTTGAGGGTGGCACCCAGTCTGCAGCAGGGAACGCCAGCCATCAGACCGTGGTAGCACCTCATCCTCCAGTCTGCTGTCACCAAGGAGGTTAGGCAGTCGCATCTCCGAGTAGCCCACATCGTGACAAACACTCAGCTGGCGAGGTATGGACACGCAACGGGTGGACTGGCCCAAGTCAAAGGCCCCGATCTGGGCAACAAAAGTAATGGAAAGCAGGGTAGCAAAGAGAGCCATAGTTCCAGAGTAGAGGATGGTCCTGTCAGGGAGAAGGTCTTGCGCTGAAGGTGAAGTCTGGTTGACTGATGCTGAATGAGGATCCCTTGGTTTATATACAGTGAGAGCAGACTCAGCCAGGGTTTTATCAACGACCTATCAAACAGGCGCAGACGACACGTCAAGCAGGAGATAACAATGTGCAGACGCAGGGAGGAGGGGGATGAAGGAGGGGGCATTAAATAAACAATCAGAGACTTAGGGTACTTTTCAGCCCAGTTTAATGATGCACACTAGCAATCTGTACACACATTTTGCTTTGGATGTAGTTTAAAAGCAGAATTTGCCATATTTTTTCTAAAATCTCAGCAGCATCACTGTTCATTAAATACATTAGAATAATATATAGCGTAAATGAGGCATAATTAATTATGAAAATTTAGAAATCCTTGCTTACCTCTACTAATAAATGTCTTCACAAACGCAATGCATTTATGTTTAAACTGTTTATTGTGAATAAAACAACAGAAATATAATGCAAGAGCTACAAAATTTGACTTTAGAAATAAGGACAAGTGTGTGGAAAAAAAGCTATACAACAGAGGAGGAATGTACCAAGCCATTTTCTTTTTAAAAGAAAAAGGACAGAAAAAAATAAAATGCAAAAAAAAAACTAAACTAAAAAAAACTAAAAGACGCTATGCTGAAGACATTTTGTTTTAAGGAATTATATTTATGTAATAGTTTCTTGTCCTGTAGGGAGGGGGACTAGTGGACAGACAGGCAGTCTCCTAAGTGATGACAGTTCCTCTGTCTCCCCATGTTAATTTGAGTTTCCCTGACCCGAGAGACTTCAGCATACAGCCTGTCTCCCATTAGAGCAGCCTTGTCTGCAGTCTACCTGACCACTACGCCACCTTTGATCTAACGAAATAGGGAGCTATTCATATTCAAATGCTAAATGGGACACCACTTAGCTACCGTGGCCTACCCAATCCTTACATGACTCAGCTTACTGTCTACATGACTGATTTGGCTCTCATTATGTAGGGTAATAGATTATCCCACATTAGCCAACAACTTTTTTTTTCAGTGTCTTAAGTCTTTAGTCTTTAGTATTAATGGCCTATTCTATCCTTAGAATGTTTTTCAATGAGCTGCTCCAACTCATTGGTTTTACTTGTACAACTTAAATGTTCATACATCCAAACTGGAGCAATTAAGGAATATCTCTAGTGGCCACTTATATTTAATTTGTTCTTCATTGATCATTAGTTAACCAAAAACTCAGAATGCACCACGGAAAACTCCAGGTTCTATTTACACAACAGGTGTCTGTAGTAGAAAAGCTTTATCCCATAAATGCCTCCCACATACAGCTAGTATATTGCTCAGTCTCCAATATATTAACTTCCAAAAGTCAAAGGCCTCCAGCTGCAATTGTTACCATCTATATGAGAACTTTATTCCTGGCTCCAGTTTTCAGACATGGACCCAAACTAAAATAGTTAATGAAAGCAATCAGACGGAGTAGACGGTGTGATTATTGTTAGAACTTGTGGTGCCATTTGAAGTGAATTAGGGGGGGAAACGTTAGCTATGCCACCATGCGCCTTCTCCCACTCTTACGGTCCCTCAGTTCTTGAGTCTGCAGCCCTGTCACCCCGGCCCCAGCCTCGATGGCCCCTTTACTGCCCTGACTCAAGTTGGTGTAGACGGCAGTTAACAAGGGGACCTAACTGGGCAATTAGAGACGCAGGCCCATTTTGGAAAACAATAGATCCCCCCCTTCTCTCATTGTAATCCCCCCCCAGAAGCATGTTTGTCTTTCTAATAGCTCTCCTGCCCCTTTTTAGGTATTATGTTTGTGTTGTTAATGTATGGCCAGCCTGTAGAACACTAATGGGACCCATACAAACATGTCTGTCAAATCTTTGTTTAACCTCTTGACAAAGTTGGTTCTGTTTGGGGTTTGTTTTGTTACAAATAGTTATTATGCATATATTTTTATAGAAACTGCAATGTAGAATAGTGTAGAATTGTGGAGCTGCAGCTAAATTATCAAAACGTAATAAGGATTAGGAACTATTATTGCCATTGATTATCTGCTTATCTATATAAATAATGCAAATATTTTAGCCTCTCTCATACACACACACACACACATACACACAGCTGATCTACAAGCAAGCAGGGTTGGTTTCTTGGTATACTGCATTGACACAGTTATGAAGGATTTATATTACAATAATGTAACTGGTTCATAGAAGCCTTTGGGTTAAATAATAGATTGTAGAATGAAAGCTCAGTTTAAAACATTACTTGAAGAAATTTTGATCAGACTTTTAGTTAAAGGTACCGAGAGCACAGTGGACCCGTAAACACAAGCTCAACACTAAGACACCAGTGTCAGACTAGTTTCAAACAGCTTACTCACACCAGCGTATTACATCAAAGAGCAGTCATGCAGTCAGGCCTACTCTGATCTAAAAGCAGTCTCCACCTCGATCATTACAACTTTGCTGACACTTACATGTTACATGCACTGTACTTCCTTCTGTTTCTCTTTTATAAAATAAAAGAATCTCACAACTTCTATGCAACAAAATCCTTTTTTTAACAGTTGTTATATATATTTATATATATCTATATTGTTATATTTGTTGTAATATAAAAATTAGACATATATAATAAAATCATCTTGCGATTTGACTCTACTGCTCCTCCCGTCTAGTCTCTTGGTGTTCTTCTCCACTCTGTCTCTGCAAATAGTTATTGGCACTCAATTGTCGTATTCCAGACTTGGTCATGGAGACGCTGCCACGCCGAGATGTTCAGACATAGGACTGTCTGCAACCTACAGACTCTCTGACTCTGACAGTGCTCTTAAACTAAAGACTGAGACCTTTTTTATGTATGCCGGAAATTTCATTCATTTAAAAAAATATGTGACTAAGGGTCGGAGGCCGCATGAACAAAAGAACATCTAGGATTTTCAAACATATACCTTCACTTCCCTTAATAAAACCAAAACAATTTCCAGAAATACATAGATCATCATACAGTGCCTAAGGTATGGGATGTGCAGTTGTAAATGTACATAAAATATATAAATCTATGAATAAATATGTACAATCAAGTCCAACAATTTTGGATCACTTTGTAAAATGTAAATAATACAGAATACAATAGTTTGCACATCTGATTAACCATTTATTCACAATAAAAAATAGAAGAGATATAAATTTGTTCAAACTGAGAAAATGCACCATTATAAGGAAAAACTAAACTAAAATACAACTATAAGAAAAATTTGATAGGGCCATGTTTACCACGGTGTAGCATCTCCCTCTTCTTTTAACAACAGTCTATATTGAATAGACCAGTTGCTGGAATTTTGGGAGAGGAATACAGGATTCTATCTGCTCAACTTCTTTGTCACATTTTTTGTTTCATTTTGCACCAAACATTTAAATTTAAGAAAGGTCTGGATTGCAAGAAGGCCATTTCAGCATGCTGTTGTAATCGATGCAATATGCCAGGGGTGTCAAACTCAAATTCACAGTGGGCCAAAATTAAAAACTGGGACGAAGTCGCGGGCCAAACTCAATATTTATTGAAAAACTGACTGCAATTGTGCATGTTTTCCGTCTCTCCAGATATGTAACGTTAAACCTTTTCATATGGAAACAAACTTTAGTTTTGCATAAACATTGAATCTGGAACAACCAAAGTGTAATATTATAAACACATGAGAAATTACATTTGAAATAAAACACACATCAGTGCTATTCGTTTCTTATTATGTCTCTATCTATAGACTTTCTAATTCCTTTATAATGTAAATCCTTTTTTTTCACAGGCCAACAACAAAACAACCCGAAAAAAAATTATTTCCTTCAATTAAAAAAAGCAATCTTTAAACCATTAACAGTCCATGCCTTGGAGTAGAAAAAGTGCATAAAAACAACATTCATTCGAGCTCAGTTTTTACACTCTGATTTACTCTGATTGGTTGAAGACAGATACCTGCATCTCTTCTTAGATACAAGTGCATCATGTGTGGGTTTAGGCTCTGAACTGAGGAAATCCTCAGGATGGAGTGAAGATGTTCATCAGTGAGACTCCTGAGTGGGGTTTTGTTCATCTTCATTAAAGAGAACAGTTGCTCACATAGATATGTGCTGGTGAACACAGAGAGTGTTTGAGCAGCTTGGGCACGGAGTTGGTGCAGTGTGTCGGGGAGGAAACATGGAAACTGTGCAGCACACACAGAGTCGTACTTTGATTGAGCGTGTCTCTATACTGGAGTTCCATAAGCTCCATTTGAAGGTTGGTTGGTGCGCTTTCCACGTCAACCACAAACGGATTACTGAGCAGATCAAATCTGCATTTCTGGGATTCAAAGTCGGTAAATCACCGGGTAAATTCAGCGCTGAGTAAGCGGAGTTTTTCAGCGGTCTCGACTGACGCGCCAACGCACTAACAAAGCATTCTGGGATTTGTAGTATTAGCGGTGTATGCGCTGCACACTGGCGGGCCAGCTCTAATACACATTTGATATGATCTCGCGGGACAAATATAATTACATATAACATATAATTACATATAATTACATATTCATAGGGCCTGAGTTTGACACCCCTGCAATATGCAGTCTAGATAAAAGCATTTGTTGCTCTAAAACCAGTACAAGTAGTCCCTAATTTACGATGAAGATGCATTCTGATGAGTCATGGCATAGCCTAGATCAGTATGGGTATGTAAGTATACTGTAATCTGTTAATAATCTAACAAATTCCAGCAAATTACACTATCTTAATGTTTAAACTTTACAGTATATATGTATTTGGAAGTGGAAGCGAGTGGAGGGTGGATTGGCAAGAAGCTTGCTCTATTTCAGTGTCGGGCAACGCAGATAAAATGAAGAGACGAGCTAAAATTGGGCTTTAAAAGGCCGAAAACACACACAAAAAGAAAATACACTCTCCAATACCAAGATTACTGAACTCTGTCGACCGCTGCCAAGAGCAAGAGTACACATCTTGTCAGCGTCCCAACATATTGTACCACATATATGCAGCTGTTTGTCTGCCACTCAAAACTTTCAATATCTATTAAAAAAAAAAATCATCTTTTGTCACTAGATCTCAAAATCGTTACTCGAACCATCAAAACTTAATACCTGTTTATACACTTTTCAGCATTGATGGTAATGTGGCCTCTTTAAATGTGAAATCTGAATACCTTCAGATACAGGCTTTTGAACTGAGCACTTATAACATGCAAGATGGTCCCTCTCTTCTTTAGTCCAGAGGACACAGCATCCATGGTTTCCAAAAAGCATTTCAAATTTCGAATAATCTGACCACAGAGTAGTTTTCCACTTTGCCTTACTCCATTTTAAATGGGCTTTGGCCAAGAGAAAACATCATCACTTCTGGCTCATGGTCACATGAGGATTCTTCTTGCATGATAGAACTTTAACCTGCATTTGTGAATGACACAGCAAACTGCATTGAGTGATTTCTGGAGGCGTTTCTGAACCCATGCACCCATTTCCATTACAGAACCCTGCCTGTTGTTAATGCAGTGCTGCCTAAGAGCCCAAAGATCACAAGTATCCAACATTGTCCTAGATTTATTTTCTAATCTTTTGATGTTAAGTGCTGTGATTCAAAGTCATCACAATTTAATGTTGAAGAACATTATCCATAAGTTATTTCACAATCTGTAGGGGGTTTTTTTTGTTTTTTTTACAGATTGGTGAACCTCTGCCTCTCTAAGATACTCCTTTTATACCCAATCATCAGTTTCATTTTCTAACACTTTTCCAGTCATTTGTTGCCCCGTCTCCCAACTTTTTTGAGACATTTACAGACATCAAATAAAAAATTACCTTATTTCTTCCTTTAAATGATACATGCCCCCAATTTAAACATTTGACAGGCTTTTTATATTCTAAAGTGAATAAAATATGGGTTTATGAGATTTCAAAATGATTGCATTCTGGTTTTTTTATTTTTACCAACTTGTTTTGTAATTAAGGTTAAAAAAGAAAAAAAGAAACAAAAACCAGACACAGAACATTTTTTTTATTTGAAATACATTATATAGTCTAACCAGTTAAGAATTCTTCTTTATACTCCTACTTCTCTTTAGAAGCAGCCCTGTGGAGAAAAAAAATTCAAATAATATTTCATTACAATACAGTAGATAGATATTTTGCAAATTTCCCAATGTTATAAATAAATATAGTATGAAATATAGTAAATACAGTATGTATGAATTATATGCATACAAACACACACACACACAAATAACATTTTTAATTAGGTTTAACCTATCAGTGGTTAGGAGGGACACCGGAGGGTCACAACCAAGGTAAGCACCATTCTCATAGATGTACTGCAGCAGTGCATGAAAACATGGGTCCTGTAACATATGCACAAACACACAAAATGACTAGAAATCATGCAATTTTTCACAATCAGCTTCATGCACAAAAAACCTTAGAGCATATTTGGTATTTTTTGGTTCGGCTTTTTGAATTCCTGAATCTCTGCAGAGAAGGCAGCATTACCTTGACCAGCACGTGTGGGTTGCCAATAACAATAAGAAGAGCTTTGGGTCGTGTGATGGCCACGTTGAAGCGTTTGGGGTTGGACAGAAAGCCCAGTGTACTCTGAATGTCATTGCTTGGTAATGCCTCAATGGAGCGCACCTACGGATTAGGAATGAGCTGAGATGTTAATAATAATAATAATAATAATAATAATAATAATAATAAACGTTAATAATATAAAACTGTACAATCATTTTCCTTGAGTTACCTGTAAATGCAACCCAAAACACGGACACAAAAGAAAAAAATGCAAATAAAATATACATGCATGATATATGCCTATTTAAAAAAATCAGGTCAAATTCATATTTACATTTTCCGTATCTCTTTTGAAAACTTATTACATTGTAAAACGATACATAGAGTGACCGCTGTGTGAAAAGATTAAAAGAACAGATGCTCAAACCTTTTCCTATGAGTGGGCGCAAAAAAAAAATCACGATTGAAGGATGAAAATAAATGTTGCATTACACAAAAAAATTTAAGTTGCCATGATTTCTCTCATTAATGATTTAAACTTATTGAAAAATTTGTAAATATCTAGAAAACATTACTCTAATCTGTGTAACTAATGCAGTTTTATATTCAAAGTTCTATGTGATGAAGCATAATGAGAAACAATTCAATTTATTGTACAAGAACTCAATGCCTTATAACTCTAATGAAACTTGCAGCTAGTCCTTATTGTATTTTATTAATGCAGCATGCAGCTAGTCTCTCCCCCTCTTCTTATATATAGCATGGTGGGCCATAACAGAGGTCACCTTTGGGGCTCCTAGTTTGGGCATCTCAGAGTATTTCATGCCTGTAACAATATCAGAGATGAAAACATGCTCTCTGAATGACCTTACAGTTTGTTGATCTGTAATCATTTTTTATCCTGGATCAGGGGGATAAAGCCCCGGGATCGCCAAGCTGCCAACTTTTGGGCTTAACACTCTGTGCTCCAGGGGTGCTGGACCATGGCTGACCCTGCGCTCTGACCCCAGTTTCCAAACAAGTTGGGATATGCAAAGAAAAGAATTTCACTGTGCAGTAATGTATATGTGACAAAGGTTATTCTTCTATTCAAAGTGTTACCGTAGAGAGAATAATGACCAAGAACTCCTGTCCCTGGAATTCCTCAACTGAGCCAACCTTAATGTCAGCCAGCCCAGCCCTGTGCAGCAGCACTCGAATTTTTTCCACCTGATGACAGGAATACCAATTACAAATAAATTAATCAATTACACACGAAGTTCATATGTACATGAATAGACAGCAAAAGAGACCTGTTTTTTGTAAGGAGTGATGATGCCAATATCAGAAGCTGGTATTGGGTTGTAGAGTCTTTTTGCCAGCTGGCAACAGTAAAGCATGGCCTGCACTGCTTCTCCAGGGTTAAACCAAGACGGGTTGGTAGCTTCCCTCATCTCTGTGCCCTTTAAAGAAACAATGCTTATTTATTAAAAATATGCGCTTGACAGGCTTAATAAGTTATGCAACATCTTAGGCAGACGTCAAATGATGATTTTCTGTTCAAATCACATCATGCAAATGAAATTAAATTTAGCTACACATTGCTGTAAAGAAAGGCTCACCCTGACTCCATGGAAGATGAGAGGGAAACCCTTGGTAGGAAGGCGGCTCCAGTGACACAGGGAGTCCACGACAGCTCTCTGTGAGCGTACACACAGCTCGCCACCGTAGAACAGCCGAGACGGTAGCTCCAGCAACACCTCATGGGAGCGGTAGTTATACACCAGCTTAGTCACCTAAAAAAAAAAAAAATTATTCAAACTGCAGTTCCACTTGTGCTACCAAACAGAGCAGGAACGTACACATCTCTTGAGACTGTACAATTTAAATCTAAATCTAAATCTAAAGCTTAAGTCTTACAAGCAACGATCACATGTTTCTAGTGTACCCTATATTTCATGTGTCATGTAAAGTTAGTTTCTTTATCACATTTTCTTTCCTTCACTTGCAACAAAGCAAGAAAGTAGGGCTACGAGTTGATTGTGTATGTTAATGTGTTAACTTTTCACCAGTAATGGATTGTAGCCCTTCTCAGTGCAGGAATACAGAGGGTTGGCCATCAGTCTCTCAAGCAAAGACACTCCCAGTCCAAAAGATTCAGCTAATTTAGACTTCACAACTGGACCCAGTTGCTTTGGGTCTCCAGCCAGGACTATCTTTATGAGAAAGGGGAAAAAATAAAATAAAGGAAAATTCAGACCAAAAAAATGGATGCTGAATATTGTATATTTACTGCTATTCAATTATATTTCTAAACTTTTTAGGTTATTACATCAGAATATAGTTATTTCAAACAGAATAGAGGCCAACTAATATGGGATTTTATCTGTCCGATGCCGATATTTAGAAATCAGGGAAGCCAAAGGCTTAGCAAGACATGATTTAAAAAAGCTACACAAATCCATTAGCAATGATCGCACATTTACAGTTCTAACTCTTCTGGTTTCCTGGTTAGGCTGGTGAATATAGACTACTGCCACCTGCTGGTATGGGAGAGTTACATTCTCACATGCAAGTGCAAAACGTGCACACAGTTTGGTGTGCTTGATGCGCCTGCATAATAATCGGCCTAATTCGCAGCACAATCGGCCGATGCCGATTAATTTAAAAGATGTAAAAAAAATTTGCCCTATTAACCGATTCGACCGCTAATACAGAATACTACTAACCTGCCCCGTCTCTTCAAACACCAGGCCAAGAGGAATCAAAGATTCAGGCTCTGTTGCTTGACCAGCCTCATCCAGAAACACATGAGTGAAATGGCCAACACTGAAAAAAAAAAAAAAAAAAAAACATACGTCTAATTATAATTTCACAATTTATGTGATGCTTTAGAAACCATATTATATGTTCACTAGTGCACATAACTCTTGGTAAACAATTTACAAGAATATCTATAACGCTAGTTCTCACCGTAAGCCAATCTGGTAAAACATGCCAGCACTGGTGCAGGTGCTGACAACAATACGGTGGAAAGAAGCATGGCGTACATCCTCTCCAGCATGGCAGTACTGCCGCAAAACCTCGGGAATAAACTGCAAGCATACAGGGAACAAAATCATTACCAGGGAAAAAACTAAAAGAACATGAAATGTTTAGTTTCTTAGTCTTCTTGTCCAAAAAATTGAAATAAAACCCACAATAACTAAACAGTCACAAAAATACAAATCAATAAACCTTCAAAATCAATAATGTGGATTGGGGATAGAAATGAAGAAATCTTTAAAAAATAGCTACAAGTTATGTAGTGTTTATCAGTGCACTCGCTGAGACTGCAGTACCTCCTCCATCCTGCAGGTGGCGTTGACTCGTGCCATGCTGGCATCTTTCAGGTAGCCGCTCTCATGCAGACGGATACAGATGAGATCTGCAGCACTGTTAGACGGAGTGCACACCAAAACACGACTCCCAGGCACACGATAATACACCTGCATATGAATGCATCCATAATTAATACTTTGGACTATGAGAAATAAATCATCAATTAAAGTGTGGGGGAAAAAAGCAGAAATAAACATACAGAAATACACCAACAAAGCATAACATTACGACATTAAAACATTACGATCGGTAAAGTGAGTAACACTGATCATCTCTTTCTCATGGCATCTGTACTAGTATATATTAGGTGGGATATATTAGGCAGCACGTAAACATCTACACTGAAGCTCTTGTGGGATGTTCCCAGTCTGCAGTGGTCAGTATCTATCAAAAGTCGTCCAAGGAAGGAACCGAGCAACAGGGTCATGGGCAACCGAAGGCTCACTGATGCATGTAGGAAGCGAAGTCCCGCTTGTGCGGTCCGAGCCAACAGACGAGCTCCTGAAGCTCAAATTGCTGAAGAAGTTATTGCTGTTAATGCTCAATAGGTCAGGACTGTTTTGGCAGCAAAAGGGGGACCAATAAAACATTAGGCGGGTGGTCATAATGTTATGCCTGTTCGGTGTATTGCGGAGAATTGCCATTTAATGGCAATTCTCAATTCTTTTCCAGTTTTCAACAACCAAGTACTTGATTGACAATTTGGTCAATGCCATGGCATCACTCAAAGCCAGGGGGTCATTCAGAAGGTTGTTAACCTCATGTTAACTTATCCATGTTCAGTAAACACCTTATCAAGGCTACAGAGGAACTGGAGCCTATCCATGGAACACTACAAACAAGGTAGGAATGCACACAGAGTGTAACATCATGCAGCATTATGCCACATGTTCACACACTAACAACAAATTAACCTTCACATAGTTTGGTTTGGCCAAATGAGCACTCAGGAACAACTACATTCTGGGTCCACAATTTTCATTTAAAAATTCAAAATATGCACTAGAAGCATCTAACGTTTTGCTCATGCAGTTTCAGACATTTCAGTGTGGATGAGCAACTTTTGGGAAACAACTGAAAAAAGTGTGGATTGATTTTATATGAAAAGTCTTTATTTTTTTTTTTTTAAGAAGTAGCCTTTGTTTTTATTTATTTATATATATATATATATATGTATATAAATAAATTTACAAATTCTTTATTAAATTTTTTAGAAAACCGATTAAAACAATAGTATGGAAACAAATGGTTTTTAATACTAGTTCTATTTTCCATAGTAATTCAGACCTGGAAAATCACTCAATCATCAAATTCCATACGTTTTCATACTTTCCAAAATGCGAACCCTGTACATTACAGTCCACTCTACAACGTTACACTACTCACAGAAACGATATTAACAATTATTTAAACCTTCAAATACTAATTCATGCATGTTTGCTCCAAGTCAACATGGACAACAATCTTAAATTTTCAACATTTTGAGGAACACATGCCGCAAAGAACTAAAGCTGTTGAGATCTTACTTAGCATTAGTATAGTGATCCTGATGAAATATATTAGATTATACTAAATTATATAAATAAGTGAGTGTATATTGCAAATTATTCAGTATTGTCTGAAAAATGCCCCATAAGAGCAGACAAACAAGACAAATGTGTCAGTCAGGTGACGTGTACCTGCAGTATGGCTTCTATGAGTGTGATAGTTTTGCCTGTGCCTGGTGGACCAAAGAGCACATATGGAGTGGGGCGACACTGTCCACTGAGAATGCGTTTGACTGCCTCCTTCTGAGCAGGGTTAAGATTGCAGTTAAAGAACTTGCCTGGGTCTGGAACAGGCTTAGCAGCTGTGCACAAATCTGACAAAAATAAATAAATAAATCATGCCCAGACTTTACACCTCTTAAGCTGTGATTAGTGGTGACAAGAATAAAAAGAAAGCAATTCTGTTGGGTGCAGACTTTTTTTTTTTTTAGAACGACAATCTGATTTAAATACAATTAATTATTCGCTATTATTTACACAATTAGATTAAATAACATGCTCAAATCTGGCCTACCTGTTTTTGTCTGTGTTGCCACAGAGACCATGTCCATGGTCAGGGAAGATGGCTTCCCTCCGTTCTCACAGGGTTTTTCTCCACCCTGAAAACACCATTTCACTATTATCAGTGTAAAACATACAAGTTGTCCACCTAAATATCTGTGGTACAACTAAAAGGCTTATATCGCTTAACAAAATATTTATACTTTATCTTCCTTGGATGTTTCGTTTTCATCCTGTTTGGGTGAAACTTCAGGCTCCCAATCACCTGTCCACAAGGGGCTCTGCAGCTGCAAATATCTGGGGAAGAGTACTAACAAAAAAGAAGAACTGTTTCAGCAGACATACTCATCTTGCAGGAACAGTTGCAGAAATTATACATGAAAAAAACTAAAAAGAAAGGAGAATTGAAGAGCGAGTTGTTTCTCAGCTTTAGCTCACCATTCTCTCCTAAGTGTTTGGTCTGTTCCAGAGCATGGTGGCATCTTTTCATAGGCAGTCTGAGTTTGAGGACAAAAAGATAATGAGAATGATTGAGGAAATTAACACAAGGGATATTTATAAATGTCAAGGTAAGTAAAATAATACACAATTTTTAAAAGCAGCATCATCATGTTTTCAGTTATTATTGTACATGTACCTCAGTGATGTATTGACTAAGCCTTGAAATGGGTTAAAGCCAGTAGGGTTGCAAATTGGAAGAAAATTTTCAGGATATTTACATGGGAATTTTGAGATTTATAACTATCATATACAAAAAATATTAATATTAGGTTTCAACATAAGCTGTTAATTGTAAGTAGAATAAATTAAAGATATTTCCTAATATATTTCACAATATTACTGTTTGGTTCTGTATCTTTGATCAAATAAACGCACTTTTTAAAAACATAATAAAATAGTAGTGTTTCCAAACTTTATCACTACTGTACTTCTGTATGAGAACAGAAAACAAACAGAAGGTAGAAGAAAGAGCATCACATCTTGAGCTAGCTAGCCTCATAAATTCTCATTGTGCTAGCTTACATTTAGCATATCTGGTTTACTGGCTAGCTGCTCAATAAACACATATTGGTATTTGCTAGTTAAGCTTCAATACCTTAAATAATATATATTCACCCAAGTAATATTAATTCACTTAAATGGATGTAATCTGAATCAAATGCAGAACTGTGGCACTGCAGTATGTGTGCTGTGTGCATGTGATTATCTAATGTGCAGGGTTGAAATTCAACTGAAATTGCATTAAATCTGGTTGTTTTAAGCAGGATTGTCCTGCAAGAACTACATTTAAGTTCCCTGTTATAGGCTAATCTGCAATTTTAAAAATTCACAGTTTATTCCTGTCCCATAACAATTAAAATAAATAAATAAAAAGATTTCTAGTCTTGAAAAATCCTGGAATTTTGTTTTGTTTTTTTTATTACCAATGATAGGATAGTTACCTGTTGTAAGTGAACTCGACATCCAGCGGCTCCCCTAAGTAGTTATTCAGAAATGCCGAATTTACCCGCAAACACACATCCTCCTCATTGATCTGTAGGCGTCAAAAAACAGCAAACAAAACTATACACATAAAGACAATACACTTTATACAGGTTAAATTAAGTACAGATAACACCATTTTCTGTAATATAATTGTACCCTAAATTAACGAGCACCTCAGTAACATAGCCGATATACTGTATAGCAAATCCTCCATTGTATTGATTCTTCAGAACAACTTTGTCTCCTATTAGAGATCAGACACACACAAAGATTTAAAACATAAAATATGCTTCACACAAAAATAAATAAAAAACACTGACAAACAGGACACCTATGAAAAGACTTGGCCTTCCTTCACTCAATCCAGGCACCTCCAGGTACAAGGACCCAGTTCCTTTTTTTAAGAGGGCACCAATGATACTGAACTCTCTGAGCTCTCTTTCAGCCTGCAACTCCTCCAGCCAAAGCAGAGTAGAAAAACGAGACACCATGGAGGAAGGACACAGTGGCTGCAGATGGAAGGAGGACATGAGTGTTTCAAGTTTTTCCATGGAGCCTGAGAGCTGACAATAATACCCGAATATGAGCGTTTTCTGTAGTGTACTTTATACAGATTCTCCTCTCTTTACTTTATTACTAATTTTTGTGTGTTTGAATTTTTGGAGTCTATATATTTAAATACTTTAGTCAGCTTCCAGGCTCCATATCTTTTCAAGGTGATGCATTATACACTTTTAAAAGCAGAGACTTTATTCTGAGCAGTCAAACCCTATAAACGATCCGTTACCTCCCCAAGAGCAGGCTGAACTGCCAGTACATCGGTTTTGGCCTCCAGACAATCTCTCAAGGCCTGTGGCACTAGGTAGCTTCCCAAGAAATTAGGTAGATGCCTTCTTACCAATCTGATGAGGAAAACACAGTTGAGCACGCATTCTCATAAAAACTCCCTGTCATCACCAAAAATATACACCCTTATGCTGGAATTTATTTGGAACGCTGACCTGACTGGAGGTGCAGGAGCCATGACAGTGACCATTCGAGCAGTGGGATGTTGTGAAGATGTCAGCTGGGCAGCTGGAAAGTAAGGGGCACTGGGCTTCAACAACTTTTCCTCTACACTGCTCACAGAAACCTCCAAGCGCCGCCCAATGGTAAACGAGGAGAAGCGCAGCAACAGCAGCTCTGCACACTGCCCCAGGTTTCTACAGAGCGCAAACATGTCTTATTAAAACAAAAACAAAACAAAAAAAGAAGTCATATCTTTAAATCTTTTTGTAATGCACTTTCTATATTATGCCTTTTATTAACATATATATATAAAAACTGTGTGCCACTATAAATATTATTGCATATCAATCCACAGAAGAGCATTAAAACTGTTTCACCACATGAACGCATATCAACATAACCACTTTAATACACATGCATATATGAAAATAGTTAGGCCTGAACAGGAAAACATTTAGCAGTAGTTTAAATGCAAATGATCATATCGTTGATCATGCATAGAATTTTTAAGGGAATGTCTACATTTACATTTATTTTAGATACAGAATGATACCCTGCTCTGTTATTTCTTTTTATTATACATGAGACCATATCGAATTCATATCAGTTTATGGTAATATATCGATTTTATATGTTAGAAGCTTTTATCTGAAACAGTCTATACATGAATTGGCAGATCAACTCCACCTGGAGATTCTTCCACCTCCAACATGCACACAGCTTTAGAATTACTGGCACAATTCATATGGCTTTAAATAATTCTATATAAATCCTTAAATATAATTTCTAACCCAATTATATTTCTTTTTAGTGGAGCAATATCATCTTTGTCTTTCTTTTCACACCAAAGCTATTAGCAGAGGTGGGATGTAACAAAGTACAGATACTTCGTTACTGTACTTACGTAGATTTTTCTGGTATCAGTACTTTACGTCACTATTTTTCAGACAACTTTTTACTTTAACTCATTACATTTTTACACAAATTTCTGTACTTTCTACTTATATTTTCAAAACAGGCTTGTTACTTTAGTTTTAATCTTTTTGGTGAAGTCAATATTTTTTCTTCTCACTGCATGCTGTTTTCACCCCATCAACCTGTTTCTTGTCATTACACGTTTTATTCAATCTACCATTGGTGTATCATTTGCTGGCTCTCACACACCACAGACGTAGCCACGAAGCAAACAACAAGCAAGAAAAGGCAACAAGAATTCTGAGGTTAACATGGATGAGACAGAGGGAGTCAGCGACGTAAACATGACTGAGAACAGAGACATTCCTGATCATCATCATTTTTTCTCTGCTTGTGTTCTATATGGTGGATGTTCGGCCTGGACACATTCATTAGATACAATTTTATTCGTATTAATATATTAATTAGGGCTGTCAAAATTAATGCATTAACGCAAATTCATATTAACGGTGATCATTTTATTAACACACATTTCTGTTAAACCGTTTTCATGAAAAATATAAATAAATATAAAAGAGGCCAAATTGAAACCTTCAACCCGACACGTTTATTCATGACGTCCTTTCTTTACTCAGATATAAAAATAAATAAAATAATTTAACTCCACTAAAAAGAAATTTTTAATCAGTAAACATTTGTTTTATCGAAGTCTCAAATCAGCACCAAGATCCACCATGATGCACACAATCAACCCTCTGTGGTCGACAAAAGTGCCGGCGCGTTTTGTGCCATTTTTCCCTCATAACAGCGAAACGAACCTAATCTGTCTTTTTTTTTGATCGTATAGATAAGAGCAATACATCATTTGGATCTGTAAAGGGTCTATTTTTATCTGTATACACTCATAACAAAAATGCTGTGCTTTTGTAAAATAAAGAAAACACAGTGTGGCTTTCTGCCGTCTCGGTCATCTCTTTTCAGACATAAATAAAACAAACTGAATCTCAGTGAATACTTGCCTCACAGACAAATATATTAATAGAAAGCTCAAAATGTCTAAATATAAAAAAAAATATTCTCTGATTATGTAATCCGTATGCAAGTTAGAAGAGGTACAGTTTCTCCTGATGATTTACATAATTCAAAACACCGTAATTACTTTAAAACATTTACAAGAATATTTTGTCTTCATTAAGTATGGTTTCACTAATAATAAATATACATTTGCATCCATATCTGTCTATGCTCATGTTGATAAAAATTTTAAAAAACTTGAAAAATACACATTTAAGGTACATTTAAAACAAACATTTACAATTAAGCTTTGTTTAATGTTGAGTTAACTCATGACAATCATGCCATTAATCGAGATTAAATATTTTAATTGACAACCCTAATATTAATATGACGTGGCGCCCAGTTACCAGCATGACACTAAAACAGGAAGTACTAAAAGTGGCTTTTTACTTAAATACACATCAGAGCCCAAACTTCTTTACTTTAACTTTGGTAAAAATTGATGTACTGACTACACTTTTTTTACTCGAGTCTTTAAGACATGAGTATCTGTACTTCTACTTTAGTAAAGGATGTGTGCACTTTTGCCACCTCTGGCCACTAGTGTTTGTTGCACAAAAAGAAAATTGTCGGTCACATTTGACCCCCAAAGCCAATAACATTTAGAAATCTTCAGGTACATCTAATTGTTGTTAAAGTAAAGATATCTCTTTTAATCATTCACTTACTTAGCATGGCAGCCTATAGTGATGGACACCTTCTCCCCTGGTAATATGCTCAGATTTCTCTCTATTGCCCGCAAACGTGGTGCCTCCTCAGCATTATCTGTAACCTCTTTATCAATATCTTCCACAAAACCATTTTCATGTCTTTCCCCATCAGGTACAGAGGAAGAACTGGGGAAATCATAGAGGCCATGCCCTGATCCAATGCCTCTTCCAGATACCTGGAGAAAGGGCGTGTAGGGGTTGGTTGGGATGATTTGTTGAAGCTTGGAGTTTGATGGAAGGTCAGTGTTGGCGTAACTTGGCGTCAGTCTAAATGAAAACTGCTCCTCTGAGTCCCAGCCAGCAAATTCACACCACTTCAGTTTGTGGGTTTCTGAACCAGTATTGCTGAACACAAAACCAAAGAAGAATTATTATATAAAATATAATACTAATTGAACAATAATCCTGTTAAATGCATTTCATATGTACAATTTTATATGCAATATTTACATTTAAAAAAACAAACATCAGTAAAAAAACAAACAAAAAAAACAGACAAATATTTACTGTGCGAGGCAGAATTTGTCTCATTTACTCACTGAAGAAATATAAACAGCTCTTTACTCTCCCCCAGCCACAAAGATCCAAAATGTGTTTCCTCACTGACCACAAGCCCCCCTTTATTTTTTAGCAACGTCTGGATTTCAGCTTCCGGCAATATAGTCTCCGACCCATTCACCCTAATGTGATGAAAAGCAATAAATATTCTGTGTATGACTTAAGGAATAAGTGGACAAATTAAAGAACAATGGAAAATAAGGGCACTAGCCTGTGTTTATTAATGGGGGCCATACAGAGTGCCCTCCAGCAATACAATGACTGACTGCTCTCCACCACCACAACACTCACTGCATCTCCTTGTGCGGGTTTGTATCCAGCTGGCAACAGCAGTGAGTCCATATTGAAAAACACACTGTCTCCAACAACCCCACCGTTGCCAAACACACGAGACACATGCATCTGAAAGGCAGAGAGAAGGACAGGAGTGTTATTTTACGTGAGGATGAAATTCCATCATTCCTAGAAATAGACAAACTGAAATAAGAATTAAATTAAAAAAATAAACACGAGGAACAGGAATATTAGCTCTGTGTGTGTGTTTGGACTGACTTTGTCCATGCGCTGGTATCGTAGCGGGGCAACAGTTCGAGCCTGACTGCTCCAATCTGTGGGGCTAATGAAGTATTCTGCCTGCACCCAATCTCCTTTAATGGGCTCAAAACCTAAAAGGAAAAGACATTACCGGATAAGCTTATTTCAGTCGACTGAAATCATGTTATTACAAATAATACAGCATTATATGTAAAACAAGTATTGATGCATAACCTTCACACAGGGCTGATCGGGGAAAATACGTCGTCTGATTAATAAATCCGCCATCTTTATTGCATGATGTTACTGTTCCAATCAGAGCCCTGAACTTATTAGCGTCTGTTTCAAGTGAGGAACTGCCTCCTTCCCATGTATCAATTTGCCTTTCCACCTGTAGAAAGAATTCAATAAACATTCTATATATTCTACTATCATATTAGTACATGCCCATGGCTGGTATTTCCAAAATATACATATTCAATTCCGTATGCATGAGAAACACCTTGTGTGATATATTTGAGCCAATAATGTTTGTAATTTAAAGCAAGGAAAAATGTTATGGTTCTTGGTAAAATGCCATGTGATTAGTGGTGAACAGTAAATGTAATTGGTTACTGTACTTAAGTAGCTTTTTAGCATACCTTTATATTCTTACTGAAATATTTCCATTTGGGCAGACTTTTACTTTAACTTCACTACATTTCAAAATATCAGTTGTTCCGTTTTATTTATTAGTGGATAAAAACATAACTGGTCAAACACACAGCAATCCACCAATCAGAGTAGAGCTCAGGCTCTGTAAGTACATTTGTTTAACCTTTATTTTTTTGAAGGCAAATACTTTTGTACTTTTACTCAAGTGTAAATTTAAAGGGAAACTTTTACATTTACTGGAGGAATATTTTACCTAATCTGTACTTTAACTCGACTACATGGTTTGTGTACTTCATCCACCACTGCATGTGGAGAATACATTTTTTTAAAAAGTAGTAAAGAAATGCAAGGTGCAAACCCGTAAAGCCCTCCACCCTCCATGGGTTCCATCTTGAACAGCCAGAGCATTAACAGCATCACCCACATGCAGAGGCACTCCTCCAAGCACCTCTTCAACAGTGAAGTACACAGAATGATCAATCAGCCCGTAATTCTCGCATAGATGAGTCACTACACCACCTCGCATTTGTCGAATCTCCTCCATACCTAGATATATAAAAACAATACATTATTTTATTATAATAAAAAAAGACGGGGTATATGATGGAGAAAATAGCAAATTCATGTATATTAATTCAAGAATACATGTTCCGGTATATCAAGACATTAGTGAATATGGATTACCAGAGTAATCTTTCCAGAGATTTCTGAATCACATGAATTACATGATTTATCAAAAACTACACAAACACTTCACTGTTGATAAACACCAAGACAGTCCCAAATCATCATGATTTAAAATTAAAAATTGGTCAAGTTTAATTGCTTATTGTTTGTACATCAAAATGCATTTAATGAGGCCCATTTAAACTAGCAAAGATGGCTTTAAGTTGTATGATTTGGGCCTTATGTTGCCGTTATGGTTTCAAAATCGCACACCAATATAATTCTTTCATCAGTTAAAATGTGCAATCTAAAGAGTATACTGTGGTGTGCTCACCAGAAACCAATTTGGTGTCATTACGACCAAAGTCTTGTAAAAAATTGTCATACATTGTTACAAAGCCAGCTGTAGAAGGATGGTTTGGGATTATGGCAAAAAAAAAATATAGAACTGCTACAAACACAGAAAAGAAAAAGAAAGATTTTGCCAATCCATATGCCTACAGATCCCTTTAAAGTATAATTGTTTATGCATCCTGATTTACTGCACGACCCTGAATTGTCAGGATTTAGGGTAATGGATCATCATTTAATCTGAAAGGGGGAACATGCCACAGTAATGAACATGCCTAGTCCATTACTGAATTCTGCCAGGATCTCAGACAGTATGAGAAGTAATAATCATAAAAAACAGCAAAAAAACTGACCTGAGTAATCATTTTCCTGTTTATGCTCAAGTTCACTCACCAATATGAGATCTGTCGTAGATATTATAAAGTGCAGGTCATTTAGACTAGATGAGTTTATTTTAAAATTTAATCTCTATAATAAATTAATAAATCAGGCCAACTTGATAGGTGTGGCAATTTTATTTGAAGTTGATTGAATTAGACACTTATCAAAAATGCTTACTTATCAATTGTCTTATTTGGCTATTTTAATTGTTACTACCTTTTTATTGGTATAATGATTTGATGAGGTGTAACCCAGCCATTATGGATGCAACCCAGCCATTATGGATGCACAAGCCAGTGCACTCTTAGTGCCGGTCCCAAGCCCGGGTAAATGGGGAGGGTTGCGTTAGGAAGGGCATCCAGCGTAAAACGTGCCAAATCAAATATGCGGATCACAAATGAGAATTTCATACCGGATCGGTCGAGGCCCGGGTTAACAACGACCGCCACAGGTATCGTTAGCCGACAGGGTACCGGTGGAAATTGGGCTACTGTTGGCCGAAGGAGGAGAAGGAGAGGAGGAAGACGTCTACAGAGACGGCAGGGAAAGGAGCAGTGTAGGAGAGTGGAGGTTCGGGTTGGTACTTTAAATGTTGGTACTATGACGGGTAAAGGGAGAGAGGTAGCTGATATGATGGAGAGGAGAAAAGTAGATATGCTGTGTGTTCAGGAGACCAAGTGGAAAGGGAGTAAGGCCAGGAGCATTGGAGGTGGATTTAAACTATTTTATCATGGTGTGGATGGAAAGAGAAATGGTGTAGGGGTGATTCTGAAGGAAGAGTACAGTAAGAGTGTAGTGGAGGTGAAGAGAGTTTCTGATAGGGTGATGATCGTGAAGGTGGAAGTTGAAGGGATGATGATAAATGTCATCAGTGCCTATGCTCCACAAGTTGGCTGTGAGATGGAGGAGAAGGAAAGATTCTGGAGTGAATTAGATGAAGTGGTAGATGGTGTACCTAG
>JAAIIK010023741.1:0-13471 GCA_014706435.1 Silurus glanis
TGTGTGTGTGTGTGTGTGTGTGTGTGTGTGTGTGTGTGTGTGTGTGTTAGCACAGCTGAGTGTGTTGCTGTGCTAACTTGAGAGCTAGCAACAGCAAACAAGCTCAAGCTGACCTCTTGATGTTCAGGACCTGATGGATGAACGAGCTGATCAGGAACACGCCTCGATCCTTGACTGTAGATCTGCCATTTTAGGATTCAGAGTTACCCAAGCTGTCTAGATTGGTTTTCCGATCTCTTGGATAATGTTCCAGAGAGCTGGAGCTGATTGATGACTTTCTAGCAGTGATGGAGAGAGGAGATGTGCCTGAGATGTCAGCTACAAAACCCTATAAATATAATATTAGTCTGAATTGTAGCAGTTTGTCTGATAAAATGTTCACAGAACAGCTTTTGGGTTTCCTCCTCAGGACATTTTCCTTTTTGCCCCCCTAACCGTCCACTTACCCCTCTATATCCTATCCGGTTTGGTGTTGTTAAGCATATGCCTAGTGTCAGATTTCTCACCCTAACCTGCTATGATCTTGATATTTCCTCTGTTTCCTCTTTGAGCAGGTGAAGCTCAGATCTTCTGGATCATCCTTTTTTGATCAGCCCATAGAAAGTCTTCTAAGGAGTCTTTCCATTTAAATTTTTACCAGTAACGATTCGTCTATTTTCATTTTGAGCTCTGAGGATCATCTGGTAAATACCCCATAACACTCCTGACATCCTCTCAGCGGTCTCTGCAAGTGTCTGTCGGCGAGTTCTGTGAAACCTCAGAGGTGTGATGGTGGTGATTGTGTTCCCATGTTTGAATCGGTAAACAGAACCCAGTGCAAAACACGTCATTGACACAGCACTCGTATCGAAAATGAGCACGCGTCTTATCCGAGGATTTCATATGGACGAATATTTATCAATCACACAATCGAAAACTGTCCAGGTTTGAACTGAAACGAGTGTTTTTGATCATAGACGATTAAAGTTTAAATTGGCCCAAGTGACACCAGATACCAGACGTACCTTACAAACGTCACGCTTTCTCCTCATAACATTGAGACTCACTTCTGAGGCAAGTTGTCATGTTATAGGATAGCGTTCTGAATGTACATGTCTGTTGAGCGTTATAAACCAGTTGAACTAGACAAGTTGTGTCCTTTTTAAGAAGATTTTCCCATGGCACTAGTGCTGCTAGACGCAAAACAGCATGTTGTCGTTCTGTTGCTACACGTTGCGGTTGTGAAACTCGTGAGTTAAGGTGTTAATGGAATTGGCATTTTAAAGCTTTTTCTTTTTTTTTTTTTTTTTTTTTTTTTTTTTTAAATATAAATGAATTGTATTGTTTTGATTGTGTTTCCTGAAAAATTGTGATGACTCATCCAGTTTGTGTCCAATCAGGTGCTCGTCTGCATTCCCCAGATAAACAAGCAGCGTGGGTCGCTTTACAGAAGCAACGTGTTCGCATCAGACTTTGGTCATTCGTGTAGTTTTTGTTTGGAACTTTCCCAGAAAGTAGTTCCCTTTGGGTGGAGTTTAGATATGTGTACTAGTGTTTATTCCTCTTCCACTATAAACAACTATAAACACTGCCAATAAAGCCACTAAATGGCAATATATTCTGCCAGTACAGCCACTTAAATACTGTGATGTGCAGTCAGTTAGTTAATATGGTTCTGATGAAAGTGGGCAGAAATGATCCCATCTGTTTTTCCTGATCTAGTTATTGCTTCTGTTTTTTTTTCACAAATAGGAGTGTTTTTTTTTACGTCAGATTTCAAACTCGGCCTATTAATAATCTTGTCAATAAAGAGGTTTAAATGGGGAGAAAAAAAAAAGAAAAATCTGACACTTGAAACAAATTTTCCAACACAAAGAACATCTAGGTTACATATTTCTCTTCTTGACCGATGCATGCGTTAGGTAAAGCGACTGTTACTTTGGCGCTGAAAATTTCGAAGTATTTTGGAGAAAAACTGCTCGCTTACAGCTGTTGAGATCAAGGTCAAACCATCTTTTCCATGATTGGGTGGCTCTTTCAGTGCAACCTTCGCCAGCATTACTTCTCCATCGTAGATTAAATTAACGTTCCCTTACAGTGGGGTTCCTTAAGCCTGGATTATCCGATAATCCAGAATCCTTTCCAGATAATAGCAGAACGATGAGTTTAAGTTACATTTCCTGGGTAATACAGTGTCCGGGAACAGCGAAAGGGTGATGCTGACATCACAGAGGTGGACAGACGAACATGTTACGCTCATAATTGGGATAACGCATTGGTTATGAGGTTGTGAGATGGTTTCCTGTGTACTTTTAAGTATTTCCTGAAATAAAATCATTGTAGCTGAAAAATGTACAAATCTAAAAACTTACTACTTGATACTCATACTACTTCATTTTTGTTTTTGTTTGCTGCATTCTCAATTAGATTATATGTAGAAAATGCCATATTCTGGTGACCTGGTATCAAGCTGAGATTTCTTTTTGCTATTCAAACCTCTTCTCTAGGACACAGGTTTGAGAAATGCTACACAACTGAAAACGAGCTCGAATATATTACATTAATCCGCTTTGCTAACCCATTTCGCCCCTTTTTTGTGCATTATCATCGGGCTCAGGTGATCACATGGCACTAGATGCAGATGTTGATGGGTTTCTATCTTTAAGTTGGATGGTTTTCCCACTACTACATTTAAACTGCCCATCCATGCTTGATGTGTGATACATCTGACATCTGTTGCTTGAGCATTCGTGAGCGTTCCAATGAATGAAATCTCTATTAAGGATGTAACAGTACACAATATACGACGTTGACTGGATCTGAACGCCTCAACGTGATACATTTTCAATCCAAAAACATGTGAAGTCTCTCTCATCTGAAGGTCAGGGGGTTGAGACCTCGCAATGCCAAGCCGCCACTGTCGGCCCTTTCTGCATCAGGGGTGCTGTATCGTGGCCGACCCTGTTTCCGAACTCTAACCTTATTTGAAGTGAAATCTGTGCTGTAATGTTTGTGACATTCTAATAGTACAATAACTAAAACAACAATGCACTCGTGTGATCAGCCATTCGGCCACTTGCCTGGATATAGCACAATAAAAGAATTTGAACAATTCTTCATTTAGCGTGAGTAAAGCAGTGTATTTACCACCTTTTACTGCAAGCTACCTATATTCTTTGAGTCACATGACTCTCGGTAGCCCTAGAGTTGTTTTTTTTTTAGTGCATTCGACACTCCGGAATACAAACTTCTTATTGATCATTTGTTCGAGTCAGCAAGAAAATGTCTTCTGAATGAAACTGGACGCTCCCCATCTGAAAGGTTTCTACGTTTGCTTTGTGTTTTCATCTAGTTTTAGGCAAAGACACAGAAGAGCGATGTCGGACACGTTTCGCGTATTAGCGCCGGTTTGCCATACACACGTTTGTTCGATTCAGCACACTGTAACGTGACCTTAAATGTTTGTTGTCATCTTCAGAAAGGAATAATAAAGCTCGCTGTTGATTAAAGCCAGCTATTTTTCCCCAAGCTAATAAGTTAGTATCTTAGCATGCTAGCATAATGGTTTGTTAACCATTGTCGTTGTTTTTTGAAGTCCGAATCAAAATCAGTATTAGAATACTTTATTGATTAATTGTTCGGTTGCAGTTGCTCACAGTAAAAGATCAAAGTAAAGATTAGATTTAAAATCAAAATAAGAAAATATAAATAACTGTATATATTATTGTTATTGCACATGTGACTAATTATTAGTATTGTACTGAGATTATTGCACATAATCACCCCAGATATTAACAATATATAAACAACATATGAAGTGTGAGTGGGATTTTATTGATTTGATTACATAATAATGTAACTTAGTATTTTGTATGCTCTATAAATTCACCAAATTCAGAAACTTCATAGCAAACGATATTTCATTGTATTGTTACGAATCTTAATCTAAAATAATAGAACGACTGTTTGCCTCGTTATAGCTCCTCTCATAAGCATGCCGGTCATTCTATGAATGTTGGATATGCAGGGTCTGTGATTATGTATGCTTCTAATAGATCTGAACCTTGGTGAAATAGCGGCTGTAGGGAATAGTACGTATTTAATTCTCCTATAATAAAACACTTACCTTCTGCAGTCATTCTCTTTGCTGTACGTTGAGATTGGAAGCGTATATTCTGCTCTAGGGTAGATGTAAAGCCACTGACTGCACCAACTGACTCCAGAAATGAGTAAATTGAGGATCCTAAATGTGGGAGTTCTGTAAACTCAATCGTTCTAGACCAATTAGCCTCTCTCTTCATTTATCTGATTGTTAAAGGTATAAGAAATGGGACTAGTTGCGGAAATAATGCACATGATGATGCAGATGACGGTGTGAGGGCAGCTTTCATTGACCAGTCTGACTTTATTCGAGTGATTTAGTTAGGAAATGCCGTCTAGGAGTTAAACGTAAGCATTTCATTCGAGATTTTAGGTCGTGTTAGATGGTATTTTTGGAGTCTTGTGTTGATGTGGCACTCGGTTGGTTTTAGATGTGTGATCTCAGGCGTATAAAAAATACTACTTGGAAATCATGGACGGCCTGAGATTTTGCTTCTTTCGTGGAAGGCTTTTGCCGTGGTGCTCACCTGACTTCCTGTTTCAAAAGGAAATCAGTGTATGGAATGAAATCACAGTATCCACAGGATTCCATCGATGTGTTTACTGTGATATCCAGCAGCGAACAAAGTACAGTAATAGACATGAAATTAGATTAGAATATCTACTGATTTTGCAGCATGGACATGTGTATATTTGCATATCTCACCATGTGAGCAGGATATTGAGACATTAGTTAAGGCGAGCAGTAATAGCAGGAGCTGCGACTAATAAGTGTTAGCCATGTGCGATGGTGATTACCAGCAGCAGCAGTATAATTTTGGTGCCTAAGGGATTTGTGCAGTCTGTTATTGAGACAGGTTACAGTATAGGCCACAAACGGTTTTGATCTCGGTTTGTCTGGTATCTCAGCTCTTGAGGGACTGTATCATCAAACCAAGTACTGATTGCAATGTTCTTTTACTACCAAAGCGAAGACCACATGACGTGTACGTAAACAAAGCGTGTGTGAGGCGAACCACGCAGTCGAGCGCTCGCTGAATCAGTCTCTCAAATGGCTTCCCGTTGAAAATGACCTGAAGTCCAGCGTGATTGGAGCCCTGGCTGAACCTTTTAAAGCATTGAATTATACATGATCTTTCTCAGATTGAGTGTCTGTGTCTTGTATGATGCCCGAGCTGTGCGCTGGTGCTCTACATGATCGCCTCATGGCATTGTATATTTTTTTTTTTTATACCAGGTTTGGTCAATGGCAAAGCGAATAGTATTGAATGTGTGTTGGCTGCTCACCAGGCTGTGTGTATGTGCTGCAGCTACTCTTAGAGACCACGCCACATCAGGATCTCTACTCGCTCTGGGTTAGTCCGGTCTGACAGTGGAACATTTCATCGTTTCAGCCCAGGCATGACATGTTTCTCGCACTACCACAGCGACAGCTCATGTCTCATCTCAGCAGTCAAATGTGTTTGTATTGTGCAGTGCGAAAATGTTCTAAATAATAAATTATTCTCTGATTTGACCTGTTGAAGGGGTGATTACAGATCAGAAATTCTTTAGCTAGCTCTCCAAGTGTCCCAACTCTCAAATGCTGCCCAATCTCACCTTTTTTGTTTGCTTGTAAACCTTATTCTTTGGTCTAGAACCTGTAATAAACATGCTCCTGAGGTACCAGTGACCACTGTTCCTGTCCCTTTCTTCTCTTTGGAAGAGTCTGCTTGATGTCATGTCCTACCTACAGAGATGGATGGAGTTCTCTTTAATTGGAGACCACTCTGTGCAGCCGATCAGCCTAAAGACCCTCGGAAGTTACTGAGCAACTCAAGAACTGGATTAACAAAGGATAGATTTGGACTGTATATAATTTCAACAGTCTGCTACAATGGTTTAGGTCTGCAATTTGCATGAACAATTCCCCATTTAAGCATCCATTAGGGAACAGTACACCTTAACAGGTATGGAGCTGTAATAAATGGACATTCGGTGCCACTCAGATAAGGATTGTTTCCCGTTTGAGCCTGGTTCCTTTTGAGGTTCTTCCCTCATAACATCTGGGGGAGTTTTTTCTTGCCACAGGTTAGCTCATTGGGGATAAACATATAAGGAACAAACCTATAGGCACTAAACTTACACATTTCAACTTTGTCTCTGTAAAGCTGCTGTTTATTGTTAATTAGAATCATAATCAGGTTTATTGGCCAAGTGTGTTGACACACAAGGAATTTGGTTCCAGCTGTTAGTGACTTTGAAAGTACAGACATAAATAACACTATACATTCAGCTTGGACTATACAAGACAATACAGACAAGACAATACAGACAATACACACTAAAAAAGCACTATACAAATAAAACTGAATTGAATTTCTATTGAGCTATTTATGTACCTTAATACTGATTAAATGAAAGAATCAAGCTCTTTATTCTCTTCTAACAAAGTTCCTAATGTGACATTTCATCTTTTTTTTGCACCCTTGCAGCCAGCAAGTCTTTGGTCTGGATTACGGATATGAGGTGTGGTGTTTGTTCACACCTAAAAGATGTTCAAATCTGGCTAGTATTTTTTTGTTTGTTTTCTCTTGATATTTAGCTTGGTTTCGACTGAGGGTTTGTGTCAATCATATCTACAGTTCAGTAGTCAAATCCTTCTAGTGGACATTAGCTCGTTAAAAATCCAACAATTCACCACACACACAAAAAAACCCAGGGAAAATGGAATCTGTGTGTTCTCTTACCTGAAATTGTTATATTACTATAACTTTAAAGAAGAAAAATGATCAAACTTGCAGCCAACCAAGTAGCTTGTTGTCATTGTGGTAGCTCTGAAATGATTACTTGTCTGATGCAATTAAAAAAAATCTACTATCTAGCTTACGACCCTTGTGATTTGGCTACCGAATTTTTATGACGTTTGGATTTTAATTGATGAGGAAATTTAGAATTTGAATTTAAGGAAATTGAGTCATTGGTATCTCAATGTAGGGTCCTTTCCATTGCTCAAGTTCATTGCCGATTCACAACTTTTGGGAGGCAACCAAGACATACCCTGTGTGAAGGAGTTAAATGACTGCTCTTACTCAGTTTCATCAGTGTTTCCGCATACCTGATTCCATCATCCCTCGTTCCATCACAAATCACAAATTTATTTATTTATCACAGCTTGTATTTTTGTATGCCTCAGGTGGTGGGAATCGCAAGCTGCCCCAGTTGCCCAGACCAGCACTTTTAATAATAAAGAACCTAAATGAGCTCATAATTCACCAGCTAAGTCACAAAGACTTGCAAGGACAGACTTGCATGCTTCCCAGACCCTAATCTGTCACTGAACTGTAGAATACAAGGAAATGAGTATGTACCTGTATGGTTTAAAAATCTTCTGCTTTGAATTATTAACAGAGTGCTTAATGTAGTGCACACACTAGACACGTAATTAAATATTTAAAGGTATGAAATATGCACGTTTAACATGTTAAAGCGACACTACAGCCAAAATGTATGTCAAGTTGTAGGCTATGATGGATCTGTTCTAAAGCTTCCACTAAAGTTGTAGCAAGTTCTGAAAATTCTGCAACCGCTTTTGCGGATAAAATTATTATTATTTTTTTTATTTCTTACCAGCAAATTCAGGGTATAAATTAGCTTTAATGATTAGCATGACAGCAGCAGAAATATTCCTCAGATGAGATTTCTTTGGATTTGCACACATTTAGAGCAGAGGAGGACGATGAGAAGTTGAGGGCAGATCGTATTTAAACCTCGTCAGACCTAAAAACTAGTCAGCCCAGTTCAGTACATAAAAAGCACGTTTTGTGGAATGTCGATTAAGTGAAATTTTTTTTTAGATACTTTTAGATCTCTCTCTTTGTCCTCTGATTTGAACTGCTGCCTGTGCATTATTAGGCATACTTTATATTTCTTCTTTTATACAGCGTATGTCTTTGAGCAAAAAGTCTACCCATTACGTCTGGATTTTCCCTCCTGTGTATTTACCACATCCTGGTTCAGTGCACTCTTTTACTGATTTTGTTATCTGATTTGTCATTGGAAAAAAAAAAGTATACATTAGAATATTGCATAACAGGTTAATTGATCTCCGGTTTTATACCATAAAGTCAGTGTTGTTCATTACTACAGTTTTATACCAAGGTCCAATTGGCTGGAAGGAAGTTCAAAGCAGTTTATTCACTGTTTATTTTTTTTGTCTTAATGTTAAAAAAAAAATTATAATAATTAACCATAACATACAGTTGCAGTCATACATGCAGTATGACAATGAAAAATATAACAAAAAGGGCACAAGGAATTAACACCAACAGCTTAACAATTAGTAGATAAGCAGACGTGTAATTCACACAATCTTTTTCACTCCAGCTCGTGCTCTCTCTCTCTCTCTCTCTCTCTCTCTCTCTCCCTCCCCCTCACTCTTTCTCCCTCTCGATATTGTAACTTATTCGATTAAGTTGAATCATCCCACACTTCTTTATCTATGTGCAGTTTATAGTGGGCAGAATTTTATGCATCTTCTTCTTCTTCTTCTTCTTCTTCTTCTTCTTTTTGCTGCTCCCATTAGGGGTCGCCACAGCGGATCATCCGTCTCCATACCCCTCTGTCCTCTACATCTGCCTCTTTCAACCCAACTACCTGCATGTCTTCCCTCACCACATCCATAAACCTCTTCCTTGGCCTTCCTCTTTTCCTCCTCCCTGGTGGCTCCATCCGCAGCATTTTCCTACCGATATACCCCATGTACCTCCTCTGAACATGTCCAAACCATCTCAATCTCGCCTCCCTCACCTTGTCTCCAAAACGTCCTACCTGCGCTGTCCTTCTAATAATCTCGTTTCTTAAGGATTGTATACATCTGTATATAAAATAATAAGAAACCTTTTGTTTTTATCCATTCTGTCAATTTTGTGCTGCACACATCAGTTACCTTTATCGATGCTGGTAAATGAGCATGACTAGGTGTGCATTACACGGTTTTTACTGCCTTTCGCTGAGGCAGTCTCACTCCGCTTCACATCCGCCTTCCGCGTCATCATTTTAAGATGTGTATTATGCACAACTTGCCATGGATTATCCCTTATGTAATCCAGTGATTCACAAAACACCAATAATTCATTTCCACATCTCCTCCAAAAGAAATATATCATATTGATGTTTAGACTTATGATACTGCTGGAATAAAATCAATATTTTGGTTTGTCCGATTCTTTCCATTTTAAAATGTACACTCGGAGACCTACTCGATTGATTAGTCCGAGCCTAATGCTTAAAAATCATGACAGGGTAACATTATCTCAAGCATGTGTTTTGGAAACTCAGTCTGGGTGCATGTTTCCATGAAGCAGGTTATATGACACTACCTTATAGAGGAAGTTTTAGCCGACAATCAAACTGTAGCACAGATACCGTATTTATAATATTTATTCATCAACCATTAACATTTATGAGCTTCACTAATGCTTTACCAAACTCTTTGTCATGAGAGAAAGGGGAAGGCTACTCAACTTGAAAAACAAAAGCAAAAACAAATGCTAACAAATTTCAAATCAGCTTTTATCTCATTATAATTTAGTAATAGTCATAATATAATATAATTTTAAACGTATAATAATAAACTAATATTAAAATGTAGACTATTTGCATTTCCAGGTCGAAGACTCTAGACCTTAGTGTTCCAGTTCTTCTCGTATCACAAAGATGGAAGCTTCAGGGACAAACTTACACTTATAAAGAACATCTTATTCATTCTTTATTAAGACATGATCTGTGTAAAGCTGCTCTGAGACAATGGTCATTGTTAAAAGCGTTATACAAATAAAAATGAATTGAATTGAAAGCTCGCAAGTCTAGATTGACAATAGCCCAGGCACAAATGCGGCTTTAGGAAAATAAGGCTTGCCAAGGTTGTAGTGGAGAAACTCCAGAGTTCTGCACAGAGTCCTGACCTCAACCCTACTGAACAATTGTGATCAAACTGGAACCTCCTCACCACAGCCTGATCTCACTAATGCTCTTAGGATTAAATGAGCACAAATCACAACCACACTCCAACAGCTAGTGGAAGACCTTCCCTGAAGAGTGATTTATTATTATTATTATGGTGGTTGTTTGAACTTAGAATTATGACTTATTATGATCTTCTGGTGTCTAAATATGTTTGGCGGATCTGTTTAGTTGCATCATTTGAAGGCAGCAATGTTCTTGTATTGAAATACTTCAGGTTCAGGTCATTGTGTTCACTGGTTCTCAGCCATCATCATCATCATCATTATTATTATTATTATTATTATTATTATTATTATTATTATTATTATTATCAATATCTCTTATATTGAACATTTCAACACAATTTAGCACGACCATATTACAAATTTTTATGAAGACTTGAGTAGATAAATAGATTAAATAGATTTGAGTAGATAGATTTGAGTAGCACTGGACTGATTTTTTTTTTTTCAAATTTTATGCCAAATTTGTCTGGTTAATATGCCAATATTTAATGTTCAATAACTGTAAAAGAGTACAGTGGATATGAACAGTTTTGTTTACCTCTTACTACTACAAAACCTTTTGAGATTGAATATGAATAAAAATCCAACTGGAGGAGCTTCGTATTAATAAATAATGGCTAAATACCATCTGGCAACGATCACACCAGACAGATATTTGCCTTGATTTTTTTTTTACCAGTGGATGAACTGGTAAGGTTTTGAACTCTTCTCAGGGACTGGACTTGTTGGCGATGGAAGTGTTCCCCTGCTGACACCATGGTCACACTCCACAGGGCCAACATGTTGTTGTTCCATGCAACTTGATTGTATCACTTTACTCCACATAGCAACACAATGCAACTGTTTTTGGTACAAACAATCTAACAATATAGAGTGGCAGCTAAATACTTCAGAATCCTTAGTTAGCATTAGATTATTGAACATACAATAGTAGTCATGTTTTGTGCTGTGAGGTTTTAATTAGGTTCAATTAGAACCATAATTAGCTGGTGGTGCAGTCGATTCATCCCAAAGTCTATAGCAGGCCACTTAAAATTTTTCCACTCTAAATGTAAATCATTGCTTCACGGAGCTGACTTTGTGCGCAGGCATATTGTCAAGCTGGAACAGGTTTTTTTTTTTTTTTTTTTTTTTTTTAGTTCACGTGAAGGGAACATTTAAATCCAAGACATACTATACAATTATGTGCTTTGTGTTCACACCCTTGTCTCACAAATT
The DNA here is from genome assembly GCA_014706435.1 of Silurus glanis. NCBI lineage: Eukaryota > Metazoa > Chordata > Actinopteri > Siluriformes > Siluridae > Silurus > Silurus glanis. Next base: position 11,310 of record JAAIIK010023741.1, read on the forward strand.
GTTTGATTATTAGCCAACAGAAAATTAAAAGTAATGCAGCTTCCTATAAAAGTTTACCTGTTTAATATGAAAAATACCAATCTGCAAGGTGTCATGCCGTTTTCAAAGCAATGTGCACTCCATAAGTTTATAAAAGTAATGACCAAATACAAACAGGGCATTATAATCACCAAAATGTACATCATTTCATGATTCTTGATACCGAAACAATACTTCCGCCAAAAATGTAACACTTAAGCCAAGTGCACACTGTGCGAACTCGCCCACGGTTTGGTCATCCGAGACAAATTTTGAAAATCCTAAAAGATTCCTATAATCCTAAACTAAAATCTGTAGTCTTTGCTCGCTGGTTTAATGGCGTTATGAGGATTTTTTTTTCTGCTATTGTCTGAAGATTTCTGACACTTTCCTGCAGTGTGACCTCCTACGATGAGCGTCAAACCAAGAACCAACAGAAGCGCCGAAACTGTTGACGCAACAACGTGAAAGCACCTCAGGGAAAATGTGGAAATGCCAGGTGGACAGTACTCATGGCATGTCATGAACAATATTAACTCTACAGATTGTTTTTTGTTCGCTGCTAGCTACGGATTGATCACGTAAAACGTCGGACGAGTCTTTTTCTTGTGTACAGTCTGACATAATGACAAGTGTGACATGGGGATCATGTTCGTATAGTCCGACAAGCAAAAATTGCAAAAGACTATTAAAACTCTGACATTAACCCGGTCATTATTGTTTAATACAAACAAGCAACTAAATTCATGCTTCATTCAATGTTGTGAAATAGACTACCGGTAGTTAGTTATAGTAGTTTTTGTTACGGCTTAATACTGTATCATACTGAAGCAAAAAATATTGTCCCACGAGTGGCAAGGAAAGGCACAGGAAGATGTAATGGCAATAACAACGTAGTGAACACCGTCTGAGTTTCATGAGTCACTTCACAGGAAAGCAGTTAGCCACATCCCTAAAGAAAAAAATTTTGATTCTCGGCAAAACAATCTCTCCATCGCAGAATTTCCCCTACCAAGTCTTTATAGAGGTCATGATGCTTGTCAGTCACGTGCTTTTGATGGCTGGTTTACCTTAAAGGGAACACCATTTGCATGTGTTGAACTTGAGACTGTTAAAAAAAATGGCCAATAGCCTGGTTAATTACTTGTGCATGATTAAAAGTTATTTACCTGCCCTATTGAATGTTTTTTGAAAGGTTTCACTCTTTCCTTATAATTTGCAACACTAATAGGATGTGAATCATATATTGTCACAGGAAAAATTGCTGAAGTCTTCCTCTGAACTAACCTTTTAAATATGAATATGAAAGCCCATTATATAAAGTATGCCAACTACCTTTTTTTTGTGCACAGGTCAGTTATCATGCAGTGAGGGGAGCTGGGGTGTGGTTCCTAAACCCCGCTAGCCCATGCCCACAGTGCCAGACTGAGGTGCTCTGTCAGGGGCCTCTCTTGCTCCCTCGGTGCCCGGAGCCATGGAGCACACGCGGGAGAAGGAGGGTGAGCGGCCGGCTCGGAACACCAAGACTGCTCAGAGCCGCAGCGCACACTCTCGCCCGTCCGGCTCTGGATCGTCTGGTGTGCTGATGGTCGGCCCAAACTTCCGTGTGGGGAAGAAGATCGGGTGTGGAAACTTTGGGGAGCTGAAGCTTGGTATGTTTTATCTGTGTTCCAGAACTAGTGTGACTAGTTTAACAAGTCATTACCTGAGAAAACCTGATGACTATGCGGGCAGTAGGTCTATAATTTGTGGTGTAACAATGTCCAAATTTGTCACAAGGTACATAATGTCAGAGTATCATGGTGTGTAATGGGCTTGATATTGTTCAGTATGTGTGCACATGTATACTTCGATTCACATTCATTTATTGAAGGGCTGATTTATTTATTTTCTTCTGCATAGCAAAAATATTAGCAAAGTAATAGATATATAGTCAATTGAATTTCCTGCTTTTTTGTTTTTTTTAGTCTGTTTTCAAAGTTTCATTAAATGTTTTGTAGTATCACAGTAGAGGAATGGGTCTGACTTTCCAAAGAACGAGGAAATTGTTTTACATTTCTTTCAATATCTGATTCAATTTCTTTTTACAATAAATACCAGGTAAATTGCCACACTTTATATATATATATATATATATATATATA
>JAAIIK010023742.1:0-10360 GCA_014706435.1 Silurus glanis
GGATGGATGGATAGATAGATAGATAGATAGATAGATAGATAGATAGATAGATAGATAGACAGACAGACAGACAGACAGACAGACAGACAGACAGACAGAAAGACAGACTTTATTCATCCCAGAGGGAAATTCACATATTTCAGCTGCACAGACAATTAGAATTAATAGATAATTATACCATAAAAAAGATCAACAACACAGTCACTCTTCAGTTCACTCTTTCATTATTTCATCTTTTTTTAACGTTTATACTGGTTAGGGTCACGGTGAATACAAAACCTATCCCAAGACGACTACGCAGAAAGCAGAATTACACCCTGGAAGGGTAGTAAGTCATCTCACACACAAACATGCACGCACACACACACACACACACAACACACACACACACATTTAAACAGTCATACACATCTAGGAGCAATTTCAGTGTAACCTTGCATGCAGGTTTCTGAGAGATGGAAGGAAACCAGAGAACCCAGAGGAAACCTTAATGGATATGAGGAGAGTCAATGTGCAAAGCCCAGCACAGAGAGTAACCCTAGAGTAACCTTAGAGCTGTGAGGCAAACGCGCCATGCTGCCCCATATTAACAATATATTATATTTTTATTAATGGAAAGCATTTAATATTATCATCATTTAACAATTATTGTGTATTTTGTGGCTGCTAGTGACAAACAGTTTAAAGAAAAGTTATAGAGCTATGGAGAGCTATGAGAGCTCGAATAGAATTATCCGGGTAAAGTACAATCAGAGCAGAGCAGAACAGTGTTTTAATGATTCTTAGTCAAGCCTAAGGAAAGTCTGCTGAGTGGTAATTCTTGGCTAGGCTTAGAGAAAAGAAAAATTCTAATCAGCCTTTTGGGTACAGAGAAAATGATCACTGTGCAGAGAGAACAGTACTGATGTGGAGCCCAGGCTAGAGAACAACAGGGAGAGAGCAAGAGCAAGAGCGAGCTAGAGAGATCACTGTACTACATACTGCTCTACAATGGGAAATAGGCTTTTTCAATTGTTAAGAAGCATTCAGTAGAAAGACTTGCTCTCTAACCCTGCTGTATTGTTCTCCAGCCATAAATTACATACCAGACCCTCGCATTATCCTGTCAGGTTCACGTTTCTAGACTATACACTACACTCTAGCCAATAAAGAAAAGCATGTCTTTAACCAGAACATTAAACATTAGACATTTTTCTGCCCTGAATTGTAACTGCCAGGCATGTGTATGTGATATTGATTATTTGATAGCTAAAGAGTAATTGCTATTTGTTAAGGTGCTAGATGCTCCTGCATCACCTCTGTTCTGCATGGTGGATCGAGAAGATGGCTCCAGAGTTGAGCAGCTTCTGTTTCAGTGTCACAGCCATGGTAAACTCAGTTCTGCCTCTCAGCTTCTGCAGCATGTGTTGGGCCGTCTCTTCAGCCACCTTCACACTCCTGGAGGAACCTGCCAAGAACAAAAAAAATGAGAGTAAAGTACAGAAACAATTCAGAATGTTTCGGAAAATGTGTGTATGAATTTTAGTAAGCGACCATCTAGTAATAGTATAGTCAGCTTCAGAGTACTTAAATGGCTGCAGAAATGACATCAGGGCGATATGGTCAGGCATGTAATAAACAAAATGCAGCAGGGATTTTTTTATGTATATGCAAAGTACTGGACAATTTGGAGCCAGAGGCAACAGACTATAAACACGTCTCTTAATTGAGATGGGGGTTCTTTTTTTTTAAGAAAAGTACATGCATCTAGTTAAAAAAAATCAGAAATAAGATATATTTAAAAAAACATTAAGAATTTGGTTCAGGAAAATAAAATGTTTTGTGAATTGAAGAAAACACACATATTTGCTGTGCTAAGAAACAATTTCTATTTGACTCTAATTGTCTAAATGTGTAATTCAGAGTGAAAATAATGTACGTTTATGGGGTAAAAAAAAAATTATTGCATTTTTTTTTGTAAAAGGATTTCTCCATCATCTTATTGCTACAGAGCTTTTAAATCCAGTCAGAACAATATGTTTCTAATAATTTAGACTGCGTCTAAAACATAAATTATTCTGAGATATGTGACCAATTCTTCAAGACATATCCCTCTTATCCCATAATTCCACATATCACACTGCAGGTGAAAGAATGCCAGTGGACATCACCAGAACAAAGAAATGTTTTATTTTGGGGAGTAATACATTATATGTAACTATTTTATGTATATTTTGGTGGAAATAGTCCCAGAATATTTATTCTATCCCTAAAATCACTTTATTCCATCTCACCTTATAGACGTAGGATTAGAATAAGATGGCAACATGATAATATTCTGCTCTATACAATATATTGTTAAAACGTGTAAGATAAATAGTATATTACAGTACACAGTATTGGATTAGGTGCTAGAAAATCTGTCACACAAGAAGGCAGCAGAGAGATTTTGTTTTGGTCTTTCCTTTCCTCCCACCTGAACTTTGCCTAGTTCCCAGTAACACTGAGCCAAGGCACTGCCACTCTAATGGAGACATCAATAAATTATCAGGTTCCTCAGACGTGATCACATCAAAGGGTTCACTGTGGCAGCTGAGGGAAGCCATGACACACTTTTGAGATCCAGGCAGCCCACTACAACAGCAGCGTCTCTTCAGTAATACTCACGCTGTTCCAGATGGCAAGGGAATCCAATTAACATAATGCAAAATACAAAAAAAATGTTTTTTTAAAGATTGGCACTGGGAGAAAAAGAGGGAGCAGGAGAGAGAGGGAGTGTGTGTGTGAGAGAGAGAGAGAGCGAGAGAGCGAGAGAGCGAGAGAGCAGAGAAAGCCTTATTGCTACACAACACCAGCAAACACTCATTTTATAACACTATTTATGGTCTTCGGGGCTATTGAGCCTAATGAGCATGGCTGAAGCACACGGAATGCTATAACACTGTCTTTTCCATCATTGACAAATAAGTACAGTAAAGCAGTAACAGCACAGTAAAGGTCACGTTCGAGGATTTGGAATGCTTTCTTTTTCTTAAACAAAATAATAACTGAATTTCTAGATGTAAAGACCTTGCCTTGCTGAGAAAAGAAGCAGTGGATTTGGGCTGAAGAGGGGGATTCAATGAACCGTGATTGAAACCATAATGGTTATGATTCAGTCTTACTGGCACTTTAATGGCACATTCTGACAAGTGTTCAGCTTAAAACTTAAGCTAGGTGACAGTTGACTTTCATCTCCATGACCCCAAGATCACTGGGATTGTGCTCTTCTGTTATGATGGCAATCGAAGTAGGAGTAGGAGACAGAATGGACTCTTTAAAACAGAAAGAAATTGTACTATTTATGCATTATTGAAGAAAAGACCAGCCTGCATGTGTGTAATATTTTGAAAGGCATGAACTGTTGGTCAATTTAATCACATTAAGCCTTTAGTCTGCCCGTGTCTCTTGCCTCTCTAGCCTGCCAAAAGAGGAACCTTTCATCTTTACACAGAACTACAGGGTCTTCACAGGGGAAAGGCAGGAAGAATAGAGGACAGTGGGGGAGACAGGGGTTCAGCTGCTCAGGATTTCCAAAGTGCATCCAAAAAATGACTGTATCCATAGAAACAGCTCCTCCCATATGGTTGCGACCCTTCAACCACTCTCAGTCTGGGAGATTGGTCAATTATCTTAGTAACATGACAAAAAGAGGGGAAACTGAAGCTGTAGAGATGGATGAATCCTCCTCTGTGATAGCCAATGCTATGAAACACTCTTCCTCTTCCTGGTCTGCCTCACCAAGGTTAAATCAATAGTTTCACTGCACGAGATGCAGGTCGATTAGGTATTGGCAAGCATCTACAGAAGGTGACCACCTGCTCTCAATTGGAGATGCTTCATATGCCACTGAGAAAAGCCAGAGATAAAAGCTCACAGCGCTCACTGCTCATATGGCTAATCAGTTAGTCCGTACCGCTTCTCACAGCAGAAAACCAGACGCTCTAAATTCTATAATAAAGCAATTTCAATGCTTTAAACAATATTCCATCATAATTATAGAAGCAATTACATTTCCAAATCCTACCTTAATTCAGAGTATTACAAAGAAGTAGTCCATTTAGACTTTCAGCTATAATACTGCTGAGACATCTAGAAGCATCTACAGAATAATTTATAGAAGCACAACACAGGGGATATTGACAGGATTCGTGGGAAACAATGGTTTAGATCGCAAATCAACATGCTAATCATATCCTCAGGACATATCTTTTATAGATTAGAACAAAGCAGTGAAATCAATAGTCAAAAATCGTGGATTGATACGTATTCATAACAGAACACAACCGATCCAATTATCTTACAGTTTTTATTCTTTCTGAAAATAAACAAATAAAGAAATAAAGAAAGAAAGAAAGAAAGAAAGAAATCCACTGATCAGGCACAACATTATGACCACAGGTAGGTGAAGTGAATAACACTGATTATCTCTTCATCATGGCACCTGTTAGTGAGTGGGATATTATTAGGCAGCAAGTGAACATTTTGTCCTCAAAGCTGATGTGTTAGAAGCAGGAAAAATGGGCAAGCGTAAGGATTTGAGTGAGTTTAAGAAGGGCCAAATTGTGTTGGCCAGACCACTGGGTCATGGGGTGTTCCGGGTCTGCAGTGTCAGTATACATCAAAAGTGGTCCAAGGAAGGAACAGTGGTGAACCGGCAACAGGATCATGGGCAGTCAAAGCTCATTGATTGCAGGTGGGGAGCGAAGGCTGGTCCGTGTGGACCAAACCAACAGACGAGCTCCTGTAGCTCAAATTGCTGAAGAAATGCTGTTAATGTTCGACGGGTCAGGACTGTTTTGGCAGCAAAAGGGGGACCAACACAATATTAGGCAGGTAGTCATAATGTTAAGCCTAATCGGTGGCTGTAGAATTATGCCTGGTTGGTGTAAATAAATTAATAATAATAATTGCTGTCATTTGTATTTTTAGTTCATATTTGAAGCAAAAAAGGAAACTAAATGCAACTAAACCCAAGAAAACACACAGAACACGTGTAAATATAAAAACATTTTTGTAGCTATTTATTTCTTAAAGGTGTGTTTAGAATGAACTAAGGACCATATGGTCTAGTAATACAACACCTGACTAGTTCCTAGAAGCTCATTCATCTAAGAATATATGAAACGACTGCCTGAAACACTGAATGAATTGGCCAAATTCAGCACGTTTTTATGAGCTATTGGTATAAAATCTGCTTGTTATTAGCATTGTTTTATTGCATTTACCGCAATTTCCGGACTATAAAGCGCACCCTTATATAAGCCGCACCCACTGAATTTTACAAATTTTTATTTTTTTTAACATAAATAAGCCGCACCTGTCTATAAGCCGCAGTCTACACTAATGAACTTTACACAGGCTTTAACGAAAGACACACGGTGTAACGGGTGAAATATGTTGCGCTTCCTTTAGGAGTATTTTTTTTTTTCAGTTTTACTGCGTGTGTTCAAGACGAGTATTGTGTCCTTATTATTTTCTGATGCTCATTTCTAAGTTTCTTTGACTAACCCATAACGCTGTTGCCAAGAAAAATAAAAAAGCACGCGTTTTGGAAAGCTGTCTGTGCTTATATGATTTCTGTTGCAACTGGAGTTTTAGTGAGCTATCCCTTAACCATGACTCAACGCGTTACAATGGCTTGTATCTAAACAGTAGCCTACCAAGTAAGTCATTGTTCACTGCCTTCCTCCTTCCTTTCACAACTATTTCTCTCGGGAGTTTATCTTTTGGCATCGTCGTGCGTTTAAAAATCACCCGATGGAAGTTTTTTCTCCCGAAGCCGTGCAGCTCAGAACACAGGTGAGGTGCGTTTTTTCGTTTCCGTTCGGAAATTTCATTGGTCTAATGTTATGTCGCTCAGTTTTTTGGCTTGAAGTTTGTGAAACCGGGAAAAACCCAGGAAAAATTCATAAATTAGCCGCTTCGTTGTTTAAGCCGCGGGGTTCAAAACGTAGGAAAAAAGTAGCGGGTTATAGTTCGAAAAATACGGTAATCTTTAAATACAAATATATTATGAATATCCCCATCTAAATAGTATGGTGTCAGTTACTCCTAAACTATTAACTGAAAAAGAGCAGCATAATCTATGCCAGCCCCTTTCCTAGATTCCAAGGACTCCTACAAAGCTAAAAACTGTCATTACTCACACCTTCCCTTGGGCAATATGAGTAACATATGGAGGAATCACTGTATTCATCTTGATTATCCAAATGAAAAACCCTCAACAGACACTCCAGTCATCCATACACAGTCAGACTGCTGCAGCCTTAAAACCACAGATTTATCAGCTATTTGTTTGCACCTATCATGAATTCCACACCAAAGGGCACCTTCAAATCTGCTGGGATGGCACTTTGAGCAGCAGACTCTGACTGACTGTCCTGTGATGGCCTGTAAGGATAAAGAGTACGTCCTTGGCACTCAAAGAACTAATCAGAAGCGTTAGAGTGTGACTGTAAATTGAGCAAATAAAACTGGCCAATGCACTCGGAATCAGATATGACTGCAGATATGCCTGAAGCAGTGCAGACCAAATGCTGCAAATCAGCATCTTGAATTAAAAAAAATGTTTTTTCGTGTTTTTTTGTTGTTGATCATCAATGAAGCGAAGCGTATACAACTAAGACATGTCCATATGGAGGCCCCTTGGTGCGCAACAAAATTCAAAAACAAAAACGCAGCAGATAAAGCGTATGACATTCGAGGACACTTTTACTTCAGAGATGGCAGACATTCTACCTCACTTATCACAGTTAATTTAACTCATCAGCTAATTACCAAAGCTGTTAAATTGTGCTGGATTTGGTTTGTTGCAAGAAGGAAAATAAATGTCTTCAAGGCTTTGGCCATCCCTGACCGCAGTTTGGCACTTCTGTTTTTCATACATAGGCACACACTGACAGTCCTAACAACATGACAGTTTTTCAGTTCAGCTTCTATCCTACTGCATTCATGCCACTTGTCCCAATTAGGAGAGGTATACATGGTTGAGGCTCTCCAATTTTATCCCATCAGTCCCTCGGGCCTATCTAAATGTCAGTTAGAGCAACACCCGGTGATGCATTTACATATCAAGCTTGTTTTGCGAAATAGGTGTAGGTGGTATTTATGAGTGTATTCGCATGTGGGAAGTAAGAGCTAGTTTGTATGTGATTCTTGCTCTAGAGAGACAAAAAAGGTGCGAGAAAAGGATGGGGAGATACAGATATGGTGATACAGAAGGAGAGAGAAGCAACCACAAAGGACAGAAGAAGAGAATATTAAGAGAAAGCCAGAGAATTTCGAATACTGAAATGCTTATCTTTACTCAGTGATCTAAAATAGGTTACTAACCTGGAAAATGAAACGTGCATGTACTGTTCATTTAAAAAAATATATCACAATTGTTAATCTGTCAGACACCTTGATCTTTACTATTGAACGTCGCCAAGAATAGATATCGCATGCAATACATGCATAAATAGGCCACTACGATACACACCACAAAATAATATACATCCTGGTGTCTATTCTTGGAAGGTTAATATTACAATATTGCTTTTTTTTCTCTCTTGAGTCTGCCCTGTCACTCAAAATCACAGCCTTTTGTTTGAATATGGCTCCACAGGGCCCGAGTCCCTCTACACCGCAAGAATATGAGCCAGCTCAAGAAACAGTAATAAAAATACTGGTGATGTGTTACATACATTTGCAGTCCAGCTATGTCATTTACTGAGGTGCAGGAAAGAAAATCTAATTTATGTGCGTGTGATTTTTATACAGAATATCATGAGCACCGACTCAAATTGAATTTGATATTTGGAGGTTTTTTTGTGATTTGATGCAATCCCATTGAACTCACACAGAAAGACACAGAGAACTACATAATTATTGGCTTTTATTCTCTTTTAAAATCTGCAAAAACTATAATTGAATAAAAAAGAAACATTGCACAAAACTATCAAATTCAAATGGAAAAATGTGCAATTTTCCTCTTGTAAAAAAAAAAAAATTCAACAATACTGTTTTCCTAAAACATTGTGAGGAGGAAACTAATCTGTGATAACCATCCATGAATTGAACAATTCACTAGATTATCATGAAAAACAAATGACAAAACCTTACAAAGTGGCATGAACCTACAGCTACAGCATTGTACAGTAGTCATGCATTGTAGTCTTGGATTTCAAGATATGGCCATTTTAATATATTTTAATAAAAATAATGATCCAATCATCAACACTCAAATCTGATTAAATATATTCACTTCTGGTAGATGCTTGCCAATAACTCAATAATTAGATTCTTTCCAGATTTAGAATATACTATATGCATGATTATGTTCAAAATATCACATATTACATAATCAATTTTTCTAAAAATTCATAATTTTATAAATAATGACGATTCTTGATTCTGACAGAAGTTTAAATCAAGGGAGTGAGACCTCTTCTGATGGCCAAAACCCCCCCCAAAAAATTCTATTTTCTCTCCTCTAAAAGTCTTGGTCATTAGCATATGATTTGGACCTGGTGTATTGGATGACATAGATTGTTAAACTGTGCCATGGCCTTCTGGGATTGGAGTCTGACACAGTGTTCATAGTAAAGAATAATGATCTTGAAAAAACTATTCTCCACATACCGAAGGTGCTCAAAATGATTTATTAAAAATAATGTGTGTGTGTGTGTGTGTGTGTGTGTGTGTGTGTGTGTGTGTGTGTGTGTGTGTATGCAACATGCCTGCATTTAAAGTAGGATATATTGCTAAACTCTTCCGCAGGCTTCCACAAACCATATAATTGCATCCATTTTGTTCAACGTATGCTGTCCTTGTTGTATATGTATGGTCTTATGTAAATTATATCACATAATTGAACATTCACATTACATTATTTGGCATTAAACCTTTGTCTAAGTATTATTTTGGTGAGTGCTGGTACCAGGCCAGGCCAAGCTTTGGTTAGGAACTAGTATAAACTAGTAGGAACTTCTAGCATTGTTCATGAAGACCATATCTGTTCATTATACACATTATGCACTTCCTGGACTTGTTTGAATTGTGCATCACTTTCTTACAGTGTTAAACGAGCAAAACGGCACAAGCAATAAAATAGTCTTCAAGAAGTTTAAAAGATAAACTACTTCCATTCCTTTTTATTGTGTTATTCTGCTTCTTTATCATTGTGAGCAGTGATGCTATGAAAAAAAAAACTTCTTCTTCTTACACTTCTTTTATTTTCCATCAAGTTTGATCATAGCATGGAAATAATGGCAGAACAGTTGGATGGAATACACGACTGCACTGGTATTATATTGTTTGATAAAGCATATCCACAAGCGCTTTCTTGTTTTGTCCTCTGTGGAAGCCTGTGGGACATGGTTTTGTGTGCTGTAACATTTTTTTTTTTATTATTCATTTATTTATTTTGTGCAGAAATTGTTCTGGTTTCCTTTGTTATACTGCGACTACAATGAACACATGAAAGCTTGTACAATCCAGGTGCACTAATTCTAGATATAGTTCATGGCTCCAAGAAATGGCAGCATAAAAACAATCAATATATAGCACAAGGTGTATGTTGAGTTTACCTTGAAACAAGAAGGCTCTGGATTCATCACTGAAGCCCTGCACCTGTGTAACTCCTTCATACTGCTCTCCAGGGCTGAAATCTTGGAACACACTGATGCGCAGCGCAGGATCCACACCAAATCCTGCAACTGCAAGCACCAAAAACACAAATCACCACCATCATCAGCATCAGCACCATCACCAAACCACTGTAATGCATTAGTGGCATTTCTCAACAAAAAAAAAAAAAATTGCAGGAAATCCCGTGTTGGAATAAAGTTCCATTGTGAATACTGTTTGGAAAAACCTCACCGAGCATCACTGAGCATCGCCACAAAACGCACATTAACGCCAGGTTTACCTACCTGAGGAGACGAAAAGTAATCCGGACGCAACCAGGAACTGTAATAAACCCATGATGGATGGGATTTAGTCCATCTTTTATTTGTGTATTGATCTTCCAAAAATGGTGCGTTTTGCGCAAAAGCGGCGGCCGTGTTATTTAACCCAGTGCTGCCTTATACATTCCGATTTGCTGTCCACCGCATCAGTGCAACATCAGCTCCAAAGCTCTGAACTCTAACAATAACGATGATGATAATAATAATAAACCCTTTAAACACACACAAGAACGTGTGGTTCTTGCAAATAAACGCGTTAAACCTGGACTGCTGCTGCTCTGCACACGTGGGAAGGTGGACTGAAAGAAAGCAGTTTGCGGAATCGTTCCCTTCCCCTAATACGAGAGAGAGAGAGAGAGAGAGAGAGAGAGAGAGAGAGAGAGAGAGAG
>JAAIIK010023749.1:0-13040 GCA_014706435.1 Silurus glanis
ATATATATATATATATATATATATATATATATATATATATATATATAGCTGTTAGACAGGTGGCTTTCAAACTTGCACACATGCCAGGTTTAAGACGTAAAAGAAAGGAAACCACCCACTATGACCTTCGTGTGATAACTTATTTTTAAGTACAGAAAAAGTAACATACATACTGAATTTTCTTTCTTGTATCGCAAGGACTTGTATATATTTAATTACATTTTTTCACTTCAACTTTTTTGCAGTACTAATTTTTGCACAGATGGCAGGTGTTATTTATTCATTTATTTACTTATTTATTTACCAAGCAATGTATCACTAATAGAGAGGCATTACTACTCTGCTTTCTTTTGGAAAAAATCTATGAAAAATAGGCTCCGGCTAACACAAGATCCACAAGATTAAAAGTCTGTAGTTTATGTGAATTCCCCTTTAGCCCATCCCCCTGAACTTCTCACTCAAATAAGTTCTGAGATGATGTGACACCACACAAATACCTCACTTTTTTGAAAACGGCCCTTCTCCTGCCTTCTATCCATACCACAATCATAAGACACAAGTCTAAACACTAAGAAAATTATAAAAAGCGATTAGACAGATGGAGCACTGAAAAGAAAAAAGAGTGTCACTCAGACACCCAGAGAACCCAGATCCTGTGACCTAGAACATGCTGGAACCAGTCAGGAGTAGAACATCAGGCTAAGAGGAGGCAGATTAGATCTAAAAGGTTATCCAATCTTAGCATTCTAAACAAAAAAAGAGCTAGCATATTGGATTTTCTATTAGAATCAGGCAGCAAAGTGCTCAATCTAATCAGCAGTTAGTCAATGGGACAATTACATACAATTACTACTCTGTAAAGAGGAATAGGAATCTGATTATAGCGCATGCGTCTGTATCATGTCCCTGTGACGATATTTCAGAGTTATCAAAGAGAACATCACGTTTGTGCAACCTGATTTTTACACCAGATAGTCCACTGTTGTAGACAGCATGAAATACTTTAGTGCAGAGCAACACAGAACACATTATTTAAATAAATAGACATTTATGAAATAAATTAATTTAAATGAGGAATCTGAGTCTAACGGATATGACTTGCATTTGCATTTTTATGTTGTCGCCACTATATATTTTTGTAGCTGAATTTGAATTGTGTAATATGTGCTGTTTGAAAGTTTGTGTTTCAGCAAATAAAATTGACATTAAATAAGATCCCTCTACTAAATAAGTAAGCATTTCGACATTAGAGTTTTTGCATTTATTTATTGAGCAAAATGATCTTTTTATTTACCTAAATTATCTTTGTCAGAAAAATAATCTGTGGACCTCTGGAAATTTCAGTTCATTAAAAGTATGAATTCATTTAAAGAGGTAATTGAAGTCAAGCATATCTGTCAGAGAACCACCAGCCACGCCTCCCTCCTGCACTCAACACTCATTGTCACCCAAATGAGGATGGGTTCCCCCTTCTGGTTCCTCTCAAGGTTTCTTCCTCATAACATCTAAGAGAGTTTTTCCTTGCCACAGTCGCCACGGCTGCTCATCAGGGATAAATGCACACTATTCATCTTAACTGTTGATTTCTGTAAAGCTGCTTTGAGACAATGTCTGTTGTGAAAAGCGCTATAGAAATAAACTTGACTTGACTTGACTTGACTCTCGCTCAGCCTCTCCCTCCTACTAATCGCCAACACCCGTTCCCCATTTACATTCCTCTTTATAAAGCCCCTGTTTCCCCTTACTCACCGTCCGATCTACAGGTTACTCCATAGATCTTCACGGAATACCTATGCTCTGTGTGCTTTCTGGTTCCTGGCTCCGCTTCACTAGAAGCACTCTGTTTCGTGTATCAAGGCAAATAAAGCCCTTTCTACTTTACTCCTGGTTTCTGACGTGTGGTCTATGCGTGATTTTGTGAAGAAAAAGTACATATATTCAAGTATGTATAGCAAAGGAACTGGAACATACTAACATGTCATATAAAGAAAGAGAACATCGCTGCCCAGTTACACACTGTAACCTTATACAAACAAGGCTAAGTGACTCAAATATGCACAAAAACATAGAACCTGGTGTGTAGAAAAATGGCAGCAGGTGCTCTGGACTGATAAGTAAAAAATCTGAAATATTTGGCTGCTGGGTAAAACTAATTATTTGCCGAAGGGCTGGAGAGAGGTACGATAATCAGTGTCTGCAGGCAACAGTGAAGCACGGTGAGGGTTACTTCCTAGTTGGGGGCTGCATTTCTGCAAATGAAGTTGAAGATTTGGTCAGGATTAATATGTCTTTAAAGAGAAATACAGGTAGATATTTATCCATCATATGATACCTTCAGGGAGGCATCTGATTGGCATAAAATTTATTCTGCAGCAGGACAACGACCCCAAACCTACAACCAATGTCACTAAGAATGATCTGCAACATAGAGAAGAACAAGGAGTCCTGGAAGTGATACTTTTGGTCCCCACAGTGTCCTGATTTCAACATCAAGTATGTCTGGGATTACATGAAGAGACAGAAGGATTTGAGGCAGCCTACATCCACAAAGGATCTGTGGTTAGTTCACTAAGATGTTTGGAATAACCTACTTGCTGAGTTCAACTAAAAACTGTTCCTAAATTATATAAAGCATACCTTTACCTTCATACCAGTGGTCACTCTAATTATTGATTACATTTTGATTTGTATTCTGTCTATTTACTTTCCATTTTGTTAATTGATAACATTTCTTATTATTAACACTTCTTTTTTTTTTTAAGAATTCTTATTTTACATCATATTAGCTGAAACCTTCACAATACTCTCTCTCTCTCTCTCTCTCTCTCTCTCTCTCTCTTTCTCTCTTTCTCTCTTGTCTAGTTATATTTGATAAATATCCATACCTATGTACAGTACATGACATACAAGCACTTTACACAAGAAGATCCATTTTTCACACGACTAAATAAATCATTTTCAACATTCATGTGTGTGTGTGTGTGTGTGTGTGTGTGTGTGTGTGTGTGTGTGTGTGGGTGCACACAAGCAAATCTATCACTGGCTTTTCCTCCAGACAATTTAGCTTTTTGTGTGGCACCAACCGCCATTAGTGAAACAGCAGCAGAGAAAAACATGCATCAATCAATTAACCGGCATAAAAAAACAAAACGCGACAGCAAGCACACCTTGCATTACAGGCAACAGCTAAAAGTATTCCTGACAGCATGACTGATGGATATTCTGGTATGAATGGTTTTATCCATTTTTCAACTGCAAATAAATGTCTCGTCAAAGGTATTTACAGTATTTATGAAAATACTCATAAATACAATATTTACAAAAGTGCTGGCATAAACATTTGGCTTAGTCACTCTTTTTGGTGTTGGTCTTTGTACCTGACTGGATAATTTAGGTAGGCTATATTTTCAGAACTGTAAAAATAATTTTTGCATAAATTTGATTTAATTTGTATTTGTTTTATTAAATGATGACATTTCATTACTTAAAAGACTTTTGGACAGCCAATATTCCACCGCCAGTGTTCCGAGATGCCTTCTTGAATTTGGTACTCCTCCTCTATGTACCTAAGGAAAGTCTGACAGTTGAAGGTCTTTGGTCCTAATCCCCTAATCTTTACAAGAGTGTGAAATCAGGGATTCATGTTGAGAAAGGCCAGACGTGGTCACTCTGGCTTCTTGCTTTTCCCCTCGGTGAGCTATAAATAGCAGAATTTACAGCCAGCTCCATGTTTATCTAACTAGTCCACCAGTATCCTCTAGTTAACAGATCTCCTACAGGTGGGACATCCTTGACCCCATTTACACTTTGGTCATATTATATTGGTATTATTTTCACAGAAAGGGATTATCTGCATAAAAATGACCATGCAAATGCATTAACAGACACATTTGCAGCAGAGTGAAAATGTAGGCATTGTCAAATGCTGGCTGTGAATTAAATGGAGGAATTGCAGAGAATGAGCAGGTAATGCGCTAGTGTTCGCATTGGTTAATAAGAAACCTATTTAGAGAAATAGAGATTGTGCAAAACCACAAATCAGAAACTCTGAAACACCTAATGCTCTGTGTGTGTGTGTGTGTGTGTGTGTGTGTGTGTGTGTGTGTGTTTTTGTGTGTGGGTTTATTAGTCCCTTGAGAGCTAATTTCCTACCTACTTACCACTGACAAACAGATTAAAATCTACTTGTTTTTTAATCATGTTATATGTGTCATATAAAGGCATCTGTGTGTAAAAGTGACCTTTGACACTCAAATCCTTTTCTAAAATTTTAATGTTGTTTTATTTATTTATTTTTATAAGGAAACTGTATTTTGTAACAAAAAAAAAAATTAATAAATAAATAAATAAAACACAAAGAAGGTTGCTGAACAAAGAAGGTCAGCCAGTTTGCATATTATGACATGTTAGATCTCAGTCTGACCAGAGACGTATTCAAATACAAACGCATGTAGATAAAATCTTATCAGGACACAAGACCGGGTGTAAACAAGGCACTTAATTGAACTTCTGAATAACTGAAGCCAAGACCTCACACAATGTGTCAGAAACAAAAGATTTACAAATTCCTAAAAGTAGGCAGAAAAGAAGGGCATTGATTACAAATACAATAGTAGATTACTAAAATAATGTGACAAATACATTTACATTTACTTCCTTCTAATCGTTTTTTTTGCCATATAATCCTGGTGTTCCACAATTTTATGCTAGGCCATGTTGACAAAACATTATTGTTTATGCAGAAAGGACACTCCTGGGTCATTTCACTCATATCCTTTAGTACACGCTGAAAGACAGCTCCGCTGTACCATGCAGGCTTTGCCAATGAAAAATGAGAGAGTAAAAGAAAACCAGACGTATCCTACATGGCGAGAGCCCTACTAGAAGTCATATCTCATCACGCCTGGGACTCCTTTATCTGTTGCTCCTTAAAATCCCAGACATGAGCAGGACAGCTTTGGATAAAGAAATGTTCCTGGCAGGAGTCTCTTCACGTACAAAATATCTCAGCTCTCACCCCGGGTCACCCAACAACACCTTCAAACCCCAACTGTGAATTTAATTATTTGTACATTGATAAAAACATTGTTTGTAATCATTGCTACTGTTTTTGGTCCATTATACCTCATTAAATTATGTACTTCCTTTCTTGTCCATCTAAATATATTTGCTGCACACATAAATATATTTGCACTTTATTTAATTACCTCCCTATCCTTATATAATATACAGTATCTCACAAAAGTAAGTACAGCCCTCACATTTCAGCAACCATTTTAGTATAACGTCTCAATACTATAGAAGTAGTCAATGTGCAGCTTGTATATCAGTATAGATTTACTGTGATCTGAAAATAACTCAACATACAGCCATTATTGTCAAAATAGCTGAAAACAAATGTGAGTACACCCAACGTGATAAGAGCTACGTCGTGTAATCATTTAAAGATACATGTCCTATTCATCATGTCCATGTTTTTGTCTGCTTGACAGGACCATACAAATTTGTGTATCTTGTATTACGCAGGTAAGTTGGTACTTTAGGTACAATTCTCTCAAACTGACCACTGGATGTCCAAGATGGCACCTCATGGCAAATAACTCTCTGAGGATTTGAGAATTAGAATTGTTGCTCTCCACATGGCCAAGGCTATAAGAAGATCAGTAACACCCTGGAACTGAGTTATAGTACAGTGGCCAGGGTCATACAGAGGTTTTCCAAGATGGGCTCTACTCGCAAGGGTCGAGCAAAGAAGTTGAGTCCTTGTGCTGTGTGCCAGGTGCAGAAGTGCTTCAAAAAACAGATACATGAGTGCTGCCAGCAGAAGTGGAAGGTCCGTTTGTCAGTGCTCAGACCATATGCCGCACACTGCACCTTTCGTTCCAGAAGGAAGTCTCTTCTGAACCTGGATCACAAGAAAGCAAAGTGGAGCAGATTTGGAAGAGCTTCGTCAGTGCTCAAGTAGACCTGTTTGTGACTCAAGAGACATTGCACTGTCCCCTTTGGTTTTCCCTTACACCTCCAGTCCCTCTGGAGCTGGACATAATGGCTCAGGCGTGGCCGAGGCTACACCTGTACCCTTCTCCCCCAGTCACGCTGCTTCTGGGATTTCTGGAGAGAGTTTGCCGGGTTGGAGTCCGTCTCCTCCTGATGGCCCCATGGTGGCCGGGCAGACCATGGTTCGTGGACCTGGTAGCCCTTCTCAAGCACCCTCCTTGTGAGATTCCTCCCAGGAGGGATCTTCTCTCTCAAGCAGGGGGCGCAATACTTCGCCCCCACCCAGAGTTGTGGAGGCTGTGGCTGTGGCCCCTCTACGTGGAAGTTATAAGCTGCAAGATGGTGTCTGTTTAGTGTATGGTGCAATCTGCCTGGTTGGTTCAGTACTGGAATTCCTCCAGGAACAGTTTGCCAAAGGGTTGGTTCCTTCCACCCTCAAAGTCCACGCATCCGCCATTTTGGCGTATCATGCCCCCATAGCGAGGCAATCACTTGGCAGAGACCCGTTAGTGATGCGTTTTCTCTGCGGCACCTAGAGTCTGAGGCCCCCGGTGAGACCTAGAGTGCCTGTGTGGGACTGTCGTATTGGAGGATCTATCCGAGCCACCTTCAAGCCGTTGCCCGAGGCATCTTGGAGGCACCTCACAGTCAAGACTGATGATGCCTTCCCTTTAGAAACTGGGTCGAGTGTCAGTTTTCTAGCATGATAACAAC
This sequence comes from Silurus glanis, assembly GCA_014706435.1. NCBI lineage: Eukaryota > Metazoa > Chordata > Actinopteri > Siluriformes > Siluridae > Silurus > Silurus glanis. The sequence goes on from JAAIIK010023749.1 coordinate 6,712, forward strand.
CCCAAACACATTGCCAAGATGACAACTGCCTTGCTAAGGAAGCTGAAAGTGATGGAGTGGCCAAGTATGTCTCCAGACCTAAACTCTATTAAGCACCTGTAGGGCATCCTCAAGCAGAAGGTGAAGAAACACCATATGTCTAACATCCAGTAGCTCCGGGATGTTATTATGGAGGAATGGAAGAGGATCCCAGCAACAATCTATACAGCTCTAGTGAATTCCATGCCAAGAGAATGAAGGCATAACAATGGTGCTCACACAAAATATTGACACTCTGGATCCAGTTTTGACGTGTTCGCTTTGTGTGTACTCACTTTTGTTGCCAGTTATTTTGACAGTAATAGCTGTATGTTGAGTTATTTTTAGGGAACAGTAAATATGTACTGCTATACAAGCTGCACATTGACTACTCTAAAATATATCAAAGTTTCATTTGTATAGTATTATCCCTTGAGAACATAACATAAAATGGTCGCTGAAATGTGAGGGGTGTATTCACTTTTGTGCAATACTGTATTTTCTCAAAGCTACTCTTCGTTTTTTTTTTCTCTCATATAATCTTATATTTTATATATATTACAGTTCTGGTAATTGCTATTTGTTAACTGTAATGTGTGCTACAATCGGGTTCCCTGAAGAGTTCCCTATGCATACCCTTAAATCAAAAGCAGTGTTTAAAGCTCTCATTAAGTTTTTACTCCCCAGGTATATACAAACAGTTGTGGGACAACCTTCACATCACAGATGTTTTCACAAATAATGCACGCATTGCACATTTCCCACCAAGTTTCTAGTGCTTATCATCCAGAGTCACTAGGTGCCTTGGAGCACTTTCACCAATCTTTTAAATCTATGCTGTGGGTAAACGGGTAAGGTTTGGTATGAGGGGTTGCCTCTTTTCCTGTTTGCTATACGTGATGTGGTACAAGAATCTCTTGGTTTTAGCCCTTCAGACCTTGTGTTTGGTCACACTGTGAGAGGTCCCTAGAAAACCCTGCAAGAACAGTGGTTTTCTCCACCGCTGGGAAAAACTATTTTGAATGATGTTTGTCTTCTTCATAAACATTTGTAGTTAGCGAGGGAAAGGGCAGGTGTTGCACTGTGAACTGTAAAGCACTGTGTTCTTCCCAAGAGACGATTAAAGACTTTAAGTCTTTCTCATGCTCCTTTTGTGTTGGAGACTTAGTATTTTACGTTATTACCTGTGCCAGGATCCTCTCTCCAAACCCAGTATTTATTTATTTATTTATTTATTTATTTATTTTATTCATGTTATGGTTATTATAGCATAGTCACACTGGAAAGTGAAAGAGCAGCTAGTGATTCATGACAAGAAGATGAAAGCATCACTCTGAATTACTTAATTACTGATTCATTTGTTGTATTCTGCATATAACTATGTTTGTAACAAATAAAAATGAATCTTGAATCATCCAACAATACAATATACTAAGAAATTACTTTTCGGCATTGAAAAAGACAGAACTAGAAGAAATGGAATTGAAACTCAAAAAAGACTTTCCATCTCCAAATAGCTCCAAATAGCACTACAAAATCTATAATGGTAGCTCATGACATGCCTCAGGTAAGCATGCTGTTATCCACTTGGCCTAGAAATTGATCTTTGTCCACATATAGTACATGATTGTTAAAATCTAGCAATGTATATCTACATGTTTTCTGTCAGAAGCCAAAAGTTCTGGTTAATGTAACCTAGCACTCAAACCATTTAATCTGGAAATTACAGATTACATTATTTTAAGAGACATGTTGAATTTGTAGATTAACCTATTATAGGGGAAGTGTTCCTTTGACAGGAAAAAGTAATAGATAATAATGTATAAGATAGCTCTCATTAATTGTCAGTTTACACTGTAGATTTCAATCTCTGAATGATTTTGTAGTCACATTCAGAATTCACATATAATGGGAAAAAACGAGAGTGGCTTAGAACACATAATGTGACATGTCACTGGCTGATTTAGTCAAAAGTCAAAAGTTCAGGCAATGTCACATTAACAAAATAGATGACATAAAATAATTACAAGTCTGGTACAAAAACTTTTTTTACTTTCTCAATTTCACTTTCAAGAACATTTCTCTCTATATGACCCAGTTTTGGATTAAGCCTGGATTGAGCTTTATCATGTACCATAATCTGATATGGAGTACACATCATGTAGTTCAACTTCAATTCAGTTGTATTTGTATCATGCTTTTAACAATGGAAGTTGTCACAAAGCAGGTTAACACAAATACAGTATACACTGGAAACTCTGGTACTGAATCTGTACCAGACATACCCTGTTGTAGAATTTAACAAAGATTGTATTGGAATCCACTCATACAGTGTGACAAGGAAGACTTGTAAAAGTTAAAGCCTAGAACGCCTTTCTTCAATCAGAATGTTGTACAAATCACCGCCATCTGCATGATTTCTGTATCAACCACACATGATCTATATTTGTGTCTTTGCTTACACACTAAAATTGTAAAAGTAACCTTATAGTAATATTACTAATTAGTTGGAAGTTGTGTTTAGGCTGTTCAAATAGGCTGGGATTTGCATTTATTTATTTATATCATGTTATACTTAATTTGACACAGTGCTAAAACTGGAAAGCAAAAGAGCAGCTAGTGATTCATGACAAGCAGATAAAAGCATCACTCTGAATTACTTATTCATTAGGCCAGAGTGAATGAATAGCCCAATTTGTTCTGAAAAAAAAAAAAACAGTGAGTGCTGATGGCTGAAAGTGAGATAATCCTCTAATGGCACTGTGTTACAAGTGAGCCTGAGCGACTTCATGATCATTTTCAGGATAACAAATGAATTGCACCTGTATGGTATTTACATTAAGATGTCCAGATGAGGTTATTAAAAACCAATTAACACAAAACCTGTAATTAGTGTTTGGGCGCTAATGATTATGGTGATGGTGATGCTGATGGTGATGCTGATGATGATAATGGAACTGTCCAACACCCATCACCCAACACATCTTTTGTGGACGCATTACCAGCACATTTACTTATAAACACAATAGATCCTAACTTGCCCAGTAACCCTAGTTACCTTGCCTACACAGTGTAGAGGACAAAACAGCAATACCTGGTCGATTCTGATTTAATCTGTAAATTCAGGTTTATAGATTTCAAAATGCTCTACATGGGCTCTATAATGTTGTTCTTGCCTGATAGAAATTGTTGTTACAACTCTAAATCAACACATCAATTAAATACACACAAACACCTAATGGCAGTGGCTATTATGTGCATTCTAGTTTTAACTACACAACTCAACATTAATTTAATATTCTTTTAATATTCTTGTGCACTTTTTCTGTCTTCCAATTGGCTTTCTACTCCTGCCAAAGTAAACAGCTTTGACTATGGTTTATATCTTCTTATTAAAAAAGGTCTATGCACTATATCTTTTATAATTATTATATTTGTTATAATAGGATGTATCATCACACCTCACATATGCTGCTTGAAGATTTATGCCTGCTGGTTAAACAAGCAACATCATGAAAGAAGTACCAAGAAGAGTGAAAAGTACCATCATATAACACAGCAGCTGCATCACATGAATCACACACAACTCCAGCATGAAACATGAGCCTGTTCCAGGTCAATAGTGATCCAAACAATCACGGCATTAGTCCATCTTCCTCTAAAAAACACTCAAATTATTATTTATTCTATAAAAGCATTTACTTAATCAAAGAGGCTCTTGCAAGGAGGCCTAAAAAGCCATTCATTTTACAGAGTTTGTTTTAAACTATCACACAGAAGAGTGGGAGGTCGACCTAAAAAAAAAAAAAAAACTTATGAGCTGTTAAAAACAGAACGGGGAGATAATTATTTATAGAGCGGGTAAGGCTTTCGTTGAGGAAGTTCTGAGGAGAGGAATGCAAACTGTCCAATGGGGCTAAAGTCTAATTAAAGACTAATTAAGCATTTTGGTTGCCAAAAAGTACTTTTTTGAGTTGCTAGGGTTTTTAATCAGAAACTGTATCAGATTGTTTGCAGACTGACTATTTTTTATTTTTGAATGTTTTTATTGCAGCTAGTAAGAGTGATGAATTAGGAAAAATGGGGGAGAAAGAAAGAAAGAAAGAAAGAAAGAAAGAAAGAAAGAAAGAAAGAAAATATGACAGAATGTTACTAAGATGTTTTAGCCTGCACTTGTGCAGTGTTTGAGATGCTCAGTGCTTAAAAGTGAATTTACTCTAATATAGTACATTATTGGACTTGATACAGTTATGCCAATAAAGATGGTAAATTGATTTGAGCTGAATATTAGACTACAGAGAGAGAGAGAGAGAGAGAGAGAGAGAGAGAGAGAGAGAGAGAGAGAGAGAGAGAGAGAAAGAGAGAGAGAGAAGAACAAGAGAGAGGGCAGAGGGAAGTGTATCAAATAAAAATGCTGAGTAACTCAGCTCATGGCCTTGAGCCACGACAGCACAGCATGCAAACAGCTTAGCAACGCCATTCACCCGTTTAATTAAATGTTCATTGTGGAGAAATCAGATCTATAGATCTTCTCCAATTCACCAGCAAATTGCTACAGATAATAAACTCGCTTTTCAAAGCAAGGATGATGGTGCAGGACTGAGTTTTGTGTGTGTGTGTGTGTGGTGTGTGCGTGTGTGTATGTGTGTGTGGACCTAATAGGCTACTAATCCTTAAGGAGCTCAGGATGTTGGTGGGGTAGCAGGTTCCCAAGCTGAGTCTCTTCAGGCCCGTCTCAACCTGCAGCATGATAAATTCCTCACATTCCTCAGGATTGGGGGGATGCAAACAGCCAACGAGGGGCTGGAGAACAGCTTTCCTCAATTGGAGAATATACAAAGAACCTGCACACCCTCCACCCTGAGATACACGTGATGGAGAAAATCTGGAAAGGTGGGAATGCAGGGTGGGGGGATTTGTTAGCGTGGATCACTAGGTGTCTAATAGTCTAATATGTATGAAAAAATTATGATATGATATACCATCATATACACACAGCTGCATATTTGGTACATTTGTCTCACTTTTCTAATCCGAATGGTTTCACATTAAGCAAAGACAACTGTTTGGACCACTATATCAACATTTTTAAAAGATGAATTCAGCCTCATCTGTAAATTATACCATGTTTCCTGACAAACCAATGCTGCACACATGCCAGGACTAGATTCCAGCCAGCCCCCTTGCATTTCTGAAATTGCCATGTTGCTACAGCACAGACTGCTGAATAAACCTTGAATCTTCAGCTCAGAGGAATTGCACTGAAGACACTGGGTTATTCGCTGTTAACGCTCACACATGCCAGCTTTAGTAAGAACATTCCAGCATTGCAGGATAAGCAGCAGGAAGATCAGTGTCTGGGAAGTGTCCTAGACTGACGAAGAGGGCCTGCGATGTAGCAAGATAACTGATGTTGTACTTCCTCTATGCTAGACACCTGATGCGCCACTACATCTACAATCGGAACTAAGTTTGTACTCTTGCCTATAAAATCCATGATGGATTAGATGTCATTTATATGATAAGGTCTGCAGACCAAAAGTCTTGTGATTATAAACCTCCTCCAGTGTACAGGAAATGCTTTATAACCTAGTCTACACACAGGAGGCTGACTACATTATCCATTTATCAGCAGACAAACATCCAGGGCATATCATGGATTTATTGTTGTGTAAAGCTCCATGAAGCCCTGGCTCATAGGCAGACCCTAAAAATAATGTCACCGACTTGCCATTTCACCAAGGCATCGCTTGCTCCTATTAAACTAAGTGCTAGGTCTTTTTGGTCACTGGTCTTGCTGCTCTCAATGGACCCAAATGCCCAGAAGAGTTTAACCATAATTGTCATCATGTGACCCTTCCTCTCATGTTACTCAGCTTAGCGAACATCACTTAAGCGGCAGAGCATGGATGAAGCATCGATCCAGAAGTTAGCTTTGTGGTTCGTTTGAATTTAGCCAATTTAGTCTTGCGTCGCATACAAAATCTTTCCACTTTAAATGCTATAGTTCTTTGACGTGTCCTGAAATGCTCTGTGATGATGGCTTTATGTCAGTTGAACAGGAAATCCCAAATAAGGATAGAGTTCAGAAAGATGAGGAGGGTTGGGGGAACTCCTAAATTTACCACAACACAAGGAGGATTACCGAACTGCATAAGCTTCAACAGATTCTGCCTAGGCTTCGGCATTTGTTTGTGAGCTTTGTGTACGGTGTGGAGATATACGATATCATGTTTCTCAAAATAAATGAACGAAAAAGAATGTGAACGAAAAAGAATGTGAAGAAATGTGACGCCATCCATCAGAACATT
>JAAIIK010023749.1:16522-29714 GCA_014706435.1 Silurus glanis
GTGTGTGTGTGTGTGTGTGTGTGTGTGTGTGTGTGTGTGTGTGTGTGAGAGAGAGATTTTTTTCTGTCATCTAAACCCATTTAGGATCTCTTGAATGAGAACAGAATCAACTACCATTTTATAAAAAAAATATTAAAGCAAAACAATTAAAGAGCAAATAAAACCTGACCAAAAACTTTGAATAATAGCTGTCATGGTGTAACCCAGAAACAGTATCCGACATCTCTTAATCTTTGAACCCTCTCAATGGAAGATGACCATATGTGCACATGCTAGCTTAAAAGAACAAACCTTGCATCCCACTACTTTTCACTGATCCAGAACAACCCCCACTCGCAGACGTGACATGTCTTGCATCAAGAAAGCTTTTTTTTTTTTTTTAAAAGAGAACTTTGCTCGGAGTTCTCTAAGTACTGGTATAGATTGTACAATTTGGGTGAAATTACCCAAAATTTGGGTACAATTTCACCAATCCATATCAAAAGTCTCCCAGCAGCAAGAACTTGATGATGCATCTCGTTTTTAGTTATAGATGGTTATGGCTGTTTTTCATTATAGACCTTATCAGTGCTAAATCAAACAAAATATGTTCCTAATGTATTGAACTCATCAAAACAGAAACACATTTATTGCTGCAGATATTTTCACATGTCTATAACAATAATCAAGTTGTCACCTCTTATCTGTGACCCCCACATGGGTAGCCTTTAAAAGGTCTCTGCTCTGTCATGCTTGAACTCGAGTCTTTCCTGCTAATCTGAGTGACCTATTAGGGTGGTCTTTCACGTACCATATTACTTTTTTTAAAAAGGGGGGCCCAGAATGTTAAGGCTTTTGGTTACTGGCCCTTGTGCAAGGCACTTAACCCTATCTGCTCCAGGGGTGCAGTACTATCTCCAAACCCCAGCTTGTCGGGGAAATAAAATTTCCCTATGGGAGCAGTAAAGTATTCTGATTCACAGCTCAATACCAAGCTATTCCTCTCCAGTGCAAAACCGCTCTCCATCATTATACAAGAACAGCAGGTTAATATAGACTCATCATTCCGTGCTGTTCTGCAACAGCATCATTCATGCTGTTGATCTGAATGCATTTCTGTATTTAACGTAATTAGTGGTGCAATTGCACGGGCTTATGGTTGTGCATTGCATGCTAACAGTATCATCAAGGCTTGAAATTAACATTGTAGCTCACCAGCCTCTGTGGGTTTCCCAATTCCACTGAAAATCATGCCATTCCCAATCTACCGCCCCCCATCCCCCCTTGCACCCCCAGCTATTCACCCTCAAATGAAGTGTGAATTATACTTCACTGCATTACCAGCAAACTATATACAGTCTTTACTAGTCGAGTGCTGTTGGTTTACCATTTCTAACATTTTCAAGTCAGGATGGTCTTTAAATCTTTAATTATTGTGTAGCTTTAATAATCAACTTTATTGTTTATTTCTGTAAATAAGAAGCTGTGCGTGTCCTGTCATATACAGGGTATGTCTTATATACAGACTATGTAATTATCAGTTTTTTTAAATGAGCAGTAATGCTGTTCTGCCGGTGGCAAATTTAACCCACATTTTGCAGGTGGTTGTGTATTAATTTCAAGCCCTGAGTCTAACAGCACTGTAACAAAAGCAAATGCTTGATAAATGGGGACTCCAGACCTTCTGTAAACTAACACTAGTCTCACTGTGCTAGGGGATAAAAGCTTCCAGCGCTGTCATTTACACTCTGGGGACCCTCGGCACAAACTTTGTTTTTTACACGTGAACAGATTTTTACTTTATTTGTGCAACAGTGGGTCACTTTTCCTTTCTGAATCTTGCGCAATACTCTATGGATAAAGTTAAAAGAAAATAATAACATTTTAATAACATTAAAATAACCTTAATAATAAACCTTAAAAATTTGGTTTGTAATGCAGTTAAAGAGAGGTGACTCCCTTCTCCCATGATGTAATCCCATGAATGGATTGATTGTCAGTTAGGGTTTGATCAATGGGTTGTAGTGTTGAATTAAGTGTGGTAACCTTAGCTTAAGGTTGCGTCTCGTCAGAGCTAGTTCAGTTGTTTTTAGATGACAAGAGTTAAAAGTAAAGATGGATGACGTTTCACTTGTCTAAACTTTAAGCCTTTTGCATTGCATAACTGGATTAAACTCGTGAACTCTTTGACCTCTGTTTATTCTACAGGCCACTGAGGGTATCAGTTTGAAATGTACTTGATCCATGTAAACAAACCGAGCAGTATTAATGGTCAAAGAAAAGAATACATGATGTCCTCAGACACCAAATTACAACTTCTGACTAAATATAAAACATAGCCCCTGGGAAAAAAACACATTCATTCTGTTAAACAATTTCACAAGATTGTGAAATTAGGTGTCCACAAATGAGAAATCTAGGCCATTTATTGTGCTGTCCCATGTATTGAGTAGGAGTGTATGGTTAAGAAGCACGTCCGCTGTCTCAATCACCTAGGGCACTCGTTCGAGGGCCTGCCGTTGTCATGGTGATCACAGTTGCTATGTGATTTCCAGGAGAGGGAGGACATTAAATCTTTTAAAGCCTTGCCAATTTTCCCGGCTTTGATTTTGACCTTTGGTTTCTCAGTACATCCTGCAGCCGAGTCAATTATTTTATTAATTTATATTGCAGAGTGAAGTGTGATGTACGTGATAGGTGTTTCAAACATAATTAATTTTTTTTTTTATAAAAGTGCAAGATAATGTACAAGATAACACTAGCAGGAGTGGACCATCGATTGCAAACATAAAAATGTTAGAGAAGGATTCTAAAATTGAAAAAACACCAAAAGATTTAACACTTACTGAAAAGTAAACGATTCATTTAACATCAGATTCACATTCACAAAGCAACATCCAATATAACTTTAGTGCAAAAAAAATAGAACCTCCTGCAGTACTGAAATATATTTTATCTGTGTGCTCAGCACAAATTAATATATATTAGAGATTAATAGAATGCCACTATACTATACTGTAAATTTTTCTGCAAAGTGTGATGCACGTGACAGGTGTTTCAAACATAATCAATATTTCTCGAAAGTATATTTGAGAAACATTATGTAACACATAATTAGATTAAACACTAGTAAGAGTGGACCAACGATTGCTAACAAGCATCAAAATATTAGAGAGAGATTCTAAAATTGAAAAGAATTCAGCCCCAAGTGATTGGACACTTACTGAAAGATTAACTGTTTGGTCATCAACATCAGATTCAATCCAAGTGCAAACAAAATCAAACCTGCAGTGCATAAATATATTTCATATGTGTCCTGAGCATGAATTAATATACATTAGAGTTTAATAGTGCCATTATACTGTATGGATCTGTGTATGGATCTGTGTTCCTGACCGGGCAATCGGTTTAAATATTTTGCTGTTTCCACATGAACGGTTTTAATTGCCAGGTGTTTGCATCATGGTGGATTTTGGTGCTTGATTTGAGATTTGGCAGTAAAACAAATGTTTGTGATTAAAAAATATTTTCTGTGAAGTTTTTTATATATCTGAGTAAAGAAAGTTTACTCCTATTTAATATTGATTCATTTATTTTTTTAATAAAAATACAGAAATGTGTGCTGCTTAATCATGGGTTAATAAAATTAGTGCAATTAAAATGAATTAATAAACATGTTATTAACTAAGTAATATACATTAATTAATTATACTATTATCATTATACTATTAATTCAATAGTATACATATTACTAATATTTAGATACACATTATTCATCATATTTCTAGACAAGTCAGGTTTTCACTATGGTAGCAAATAAATAGTTAGTTTAAAATATACTAATAAATGTATACAATTCTACACACCATCAGGGTTATACATGAAATATAAGCGTCCCTAGACACATCAATGCAGGGGAGTTCATAGCAGCAAGATCACAATTGTTGCCTGTTCACAAATCTCTAAACACAGAATATGTGCTGCATACGTCTAACATATCAGCTATCTGACAATAGTGTACTGTTATTTGATACGCTTTCTGCGTTCCATGTAAGGAAATCACATTGCTAAGATTCACTGTGGTTCCCATGCTTTTATACCTGCAGACAAACCACTTTCTTCAGTATATCCCTGTAAAATGAGACCTGTATAATATGTATGGAATGTGGGGTCTGAAAAATGAACTCCCAGACATGCTACAACAGAGCACAATACTGTCAATATTCACCACTTATACTAGTATGACCATACAAGATTGTTTTGGGTTTTTGCCCAAATTGATAACTTCTTCTTCTTCTTTCGGCTGCTCCAAATAGGGGTTATCACAGCGGATCATCTGCTCCAATTAGGGGTTATCACAGCGGATCATCCGTCTCCATACCACCCTGTCCTCCACATCTGCCTCTTTCAAACCAACTACCTGCATGTCTTCCCTCTCCACATCCATAAACCTCCTCCTTGGTCTTACTTTTTTTCTCACTGGACTCAGACCCGATCCTCAATGCAAGTCCAACCCCACCTTGTCGTTCATACTGCACGACAAGTGTGTCACTGCTGTCACACTGTCCTTATACATGTTCTGCACCACCCTCACATAATTCTTTGCCATACCAGACGTCCTCATACGATACCACAACTTCGCTCTTGGCACCCAGTTGTACGCTTTCTCACACAATGCAACTCCAATTCTTTTCCTTGCCATGAAACCATACTGTTCCCTTTTAGGAACTTGAGCTGCTTCAACAACGCTTTGGGAAAGCTTCCACGTGACCACATGAATCTGAATCACATGTGCAATCTGACCAACGGAACGGCACTACATCACCAGCGTTTGTTTGTCGTTTGCTCAGGAGCGGCGCCTGCTCAGATGGCTCTCGAGGGACACTCTGCTCCTGTTCTGGCCCCGTTTCCGCCGAGGTGAAGTGGTGACTGAGGTCATGGGCCTCGCACTTTCTCCGAGGAGGTGGAGGGTATGGATGCCAGTGATCCCATGGAGGACATGCCCCCGTAGCCAAGCTGGACATCACCCAGTGACGGGGCTAAGGAGCTGCATCGTGCAACAGACCTGGCTCTCAGGGCCACAAAAAGAGACTGCTAGGGCCATTAATCTGTCTATGTCTGCCTTGGTCCCTACACAGTGACACCTTTGGCTCAGATTTGTCTGACAGGGATAAAGCTTTTCTGCTGGATGCCCCTGTGGTGCCGACTGGCCTGTTCAGCGATGCCGTGAGTACGGTCGTCGAGAATTCCAGGAGGCCAAGAAACAGTCGGCGGCGTTTCAGCTCATGGGGCTGCTTGGTGGGCACAGCCCCAGCTTTAGCCCAGGACGAGTGCTGGGCATCATGAAATTTAAAGACGGAGTGTTGCTACTCGCACTCTCCAAGAAACTAGGGACCCTGGGCACTCCAGGCAGAGGCAAGAAACGCATGGATCTGAGGGCCGTTTTTTATTTTTTTAATAAGAGGGCTTCGGCCAAGAGATGATGAGTCAGGAGTTTTTGTGGTCTCCATCGGGGTGAAGCAACGGACCGTAGAGCTATACAATTCAGTTCAACGGGGTGTGTCCCACTCTGGTGGGTACCGAGCAGGCTCTGGATATAAAACAAGAAGTAGAAACTCTGTTGAGCAGGCAGGCCATCGAGGTGGTCCCTTTGTTTGACAGAGAGCCCGGGTTCTACAGACGGTACTTCATAGTTCCCAAAAAGAATGGGGGGCTGCCATTTTAGACCCACGTCAGCTGAAGCTCTCTGTTAAGACTCAAGTTCGAAATGCTCACACTGAAACAGGTCGTGTCCCAAATCAGGTCCAAGACTGGTTTGACACAATAGATCTGAAGGACGCAATAGTGTGGGATTCGGCCATTATGTGGGCGCAGCTGTCTCCTGCACAAGTCAAGTCTATCCTCACGGCCGTCAAGAGAGTAAGAGAAGGCCAGCTACTCACTGTGAAGCAGTTTCAAAGACTGCTGGGACTGATGGCAACTGTATTCAATGTGTCCAATCCAATGTCCAATGGCCTCATATACATGTGACCCCTACAGTGGTCGCTCAGGGACAGAGGGTTCTCCCGAAATAAGCAACCCACTCCACACAATCAAGGCGAACCTTATGTGCATTAGCCATGTGGAGAGATCCCGGGTTCCAGAATCTTGTTGAACAATTTGGTTTAAAACTCCAATGCCATCTCTCCTAAACATCTCCATGCTTATAACGGTATGTCATCTGGTCCAAACGACTTTCCACTCTTCATCCCCTTAATAGCTGCTCTCACTTCCTGCTTACTAATCCTATCCACTTACTGCTTCACCATCTCCACATCATCCAACCTTCTCTCTCTCTCTCTCTCTCTCTCTCTCTCTCTCTCTCATTTTCTTCACTCATCAGCTGCTCAAAATACTCCCTGCATTTTCTCAACACATTTCCATCTACATCCTTTATTGCTTTAACTTACAGCACATCCTTTCCAGCTCGGTCCCTCTGCCTGGCTAGTCAGTACAAATCTTTTTTTTCCCTTCCTTAGTGTACAACTTCTGATACATCTCCTCATATGACGTTTCCTTTGCTTTAGGCACATCTCTCTTCACCTGCTGCCACAACTCCTTGTATTCCTTTTACTTTTCTCATCTCTCTGCCGATCCCAATTCTGTTTTGCCAACCTCTTTCTCCTTATGTTTTCCTGCACTTCCTCATTTCACCACCACATATTATTATTTTCCTTTTTCTTTCTAGATGTCACACCATGTACGTTCCTAGCTGTCTTCCTTATCACTTCTGCAGTAGTTGTCCAATCATCCAACACCTGTTCACCAATAACCGAGCCCCTGTCTGACCTCCTCCATTAATCTCACACTACAGTCTTCACTCTCCTCCTCTTCTTTACACCTAAAGACCACCATCTGATGCTGTCTAGTTACACTATCCCCTACCTTACAGTCTCCAATCTCTTTCAGGGATGGTAACCCTGGCCTCGACCAATCCGGTATGAAATTCAGGATTGTGATCCGCATGTTTGATTTGGCACATGTTTTACGCTGGATGACCTTTCTAAGGCAACCCTCCCCATTTATCTGGGCTTGGGACCTGCACTAAGAGTGCACTGGCTTGTGCAACCCTAATGGCTGGGTTAAATTGCTATAATATATGCTAATTGTCAATAGGAACTACAGGGGTAAACATCAGGAGGTTTAGATTTTAGGTTTGGATGCTCACACAGATTTTGTTGCAAGTCAGGATATCATTTAAATGCAATTTATGTATGGGGAGTAAAATGTAGGGTAGCAAACATAAAAATGTAGCTAAGTCATGGTTTTTGAAAAATAAAAGAAAATACTATATATGGACAAAAGTATTGGGACACCTGAATTTTCCAGCCATATGTGGTTCTTTCCCAAACTGTTACCACAAAGTTGGAGGCACACAATTGTATAGGATGTCTTTAGATAATGTAGCATTACATTTTCCCTTAGAATTGAACTAGAAGACCCAAACCTGTTCCAGCATGACAATACCCCTGTACACAACGTGAGCTCTATGAATGGTTTACATGGTTGGAGTGGAAAATCTCCTGCTATAGAGCACTGCATTCAACCCTGTTAACCCTTCATATTTAATTAACTGTTTCCAACTGTAATCCACTGTTTGCTAAGATATATTTTTGCTTTGTTTTTATATTGTATTGAGCTTAATAGAGCAATTGCTCTATAAATAAAATATTTATTTGTATTTTTTTGTAAATGGTGGGCCAGTTTTCATAGAAATATAAAAGAAATATGGTTTTATTTAGGAGTATAGTAAACAAACTGGAGCAGTTACATATCAGGGAGCTGTCATGCAATCCAAAGTCAAACAGCTTGATATCATTATGTTATCAGTACAGGAGGACATATTTTTCTGTATTTTTAGCAGGAATGATGGGCCGCTCTGACAGAAAGAGTGGCGCTTTGTCATGGTGATAAGAAAGTAAATGCAATTTAGCCGTAATTTTGGTGAATAGTGATGCTATTATAAATCAGAGGAGCTGACTGTATCTCAGGGTACACTGAGTACAGTGTCAGCAGCTCTTGGGGATTTATTATTTCAGGTCTTTTTGTTCAGAATGCAGTCCCTTTTTTATCTATACTTTTTGCTTTAATGCTTTACAGCAGTCAGGAAAACTACAGTTTCCTTGTTTTAAGTCTTTGGTCTGTAGAAATTATAAAAAATGTTAGCTGTGTGTTAAGTCACATTTAGCAACATACATTTAAACAGGGAGCTGCAGTATATTATTAGCTCCTTTGTTATTTAGATTTGAATATGTTATTTGGATTTGTTATGACTGTGTTGTACGGAGCAGATGTTTATGATATGAATGTAGTATTAGATTTAGTATTAATTTTAATTAATTGATCAAGAACGTATTTTGAAAAGTACTAACAATTAGATCTAGTATAATCACATTGACTTGAGTACTGAAAGTGTACTAATCATTGATTTGAGTAAAGGTAAAGATAGTGATCATGAAGAAGAACTCAAGTAAGAGTAAATTGGTAATGCTAGTTAAACAGAATATAAAGAATTGTAAAATAAGTTGGCCAAAATGCAGTTGAAGTTTTAATAGATTGCTAGGCTGGTTTGCTAGCTTGCTAGGTTCATAATGTTTTTCTAGTTACACAATTAGTAGTAACTAGATTGTGTCCAACAGAGATTCCAATTACATATTATCCTGTGAATTACCCATATGCGGCAGAATATAAAGAAATGTAACACAAGCTGGCCAAAAGGCCGCTAGAGATTTAATAGAATGTTAGGTTTGTTTGCTAGCTTGCAAGGTCATCACCTATTTCCTGCTACATATTAGATGTCTAGCAGAGATTCTACTTACATATTATCCTGTGAATTATCTATATGCCAAAGCAAAACAGGCACTTACTAACGAACATCAGCGAGACAGTTTAAAACAGAGCTTCAAACTAGTTTAGCTCACTCAGCTAGCTAATGTTTCTGCAGGTTGGAGAAATAGCTGTGACTTGCAGATATCGCCATTGGTTTTTAGTTCGCATATTTTCATATCTTTATCCCACTCTGAAGAATTTATAGCTGATGATAAATTAGGCCAGGGATTGACTTCTGTGAATTCTCAGTGATTGCTGCTGCTGACTCAAGAAAGACTGTGGTGCATGAAACATAAATGTTGTCAGGAACCGATTCTATTTAGATTGGGCCTTGAAAGTTAGGTATTTCAAATTTATATACAGTGTGTTTTACATAGTTTACAGTCAAGTTAAATTCATTCCTCCACATCTATTCAATGTAATGGTCAAATGTGTAGAATGTTGTTTTCACCACCATTATACCTGAATATGTTCACTTATATTAGACAAAAAGTAACAGATATAATAATAAAAATGTTATTTAATAAGAGACAGAGCTATATAACTGAATTTCAATGGCAGAGAAGACATTTGCACACAAGAGGAACAACACTCCATACACTTGCACATTTTCCGCTCAACTGAACACTTCTTTTAGATGATTAAATAACCACTCATTAGTGCAGTGGGACACACATTTAGCACAAATGCAGAAACAAAAAAAAGGCCAGCCTGGACGTTCTTACTATTTTACAATTTCACGTACAATATCCAGGACTCACAGATCTATGAAAAAAGCACCAATACACAAATTAGCAATAGAATGAAGACCTCATGCTTTGGAGGGTTTTTTTCAAGCTTTTTAAGCATCAGTAAAGTAGTGTCAGGGCTTAGGTGGTTGATGAACAGCTCCAACAGCAGCATTGCAAATCTCCTGGAGTGGACTCCAGCAGACTAGGCACACTCTGAGTGGAGTGAGCCTTAACTCCGAAAGGAGTGGGGAGACCAGAGAACTCAAAAGATGAGGATATACTGTACCATCCACAATCCACCGACTGAGAGTCTGCTTTTTGGCAGGTAGCCCTTTTTTCTAGGGGCCATAGCATACTAACAGCTGCTCCAAATTTCTCCACGGACTGGACACAGCCGATTTTGCTTATCCTGGTCAGGGGTTTAAAAGGGAGGAGGATAGAATGCCTGCAGCACGATGGGTCTTGGGGTACCGAGAGCACATTAGGTACATACCCTGGTCCGGCAAACTCTCTCCAGAACTCCCGGGAGCAGCGCGATAGGGGGAAGGCGTATAGGCAGAGCCTCGGCCACGTCTGTTCCATGGCGTCCAGCCCCAAGGGGACTAGGTGAGTGAGGAGAACCAGATGAGTTGCAATCAGATTCACCTGTGCTCTGTAAAATCTCCTTCATTCCCCGGGCCTCGGCCCTTGCCTCGAGAGGGCGTCTGCTCCCTGATTCAGGTACCCAGGGGTGTAAAGAGCCCTCAATGAAAGCAGTTTTCTCTGGGCCCACAGGAGGATCTGCCATGCCATCACTTAACCTTCTCAGCAAGCTTTTTGACAAACAATAAAGAACCTATTCATATATGTGTTTATATTAATTTTGAAAAAAAGTGATATGTTTGTTCTGAACAATGGCTTCATATTTGGTCGCATCCTTTTTACTACATCTTATTTATAACTGATTAGTTCATGCAAAATGTTTAATATTTAAAATGGCTTCGAGTTGATACCAACATCCTAAATAAAACATGTATAATGTTGTACCATGTGCTGTTTATTTCCATACATAAATATAAACAAATGAATTTAATAACAATTTTGCTTCCAAGAGTGTTTTCTTCTTCAGTCCATAATTCTACCTTTATTTAAAGTTTTTGTGTGACTGCATGCTTCACCCAGAGCTCATCTTGCCTTGATTTTGCTTTAACTGAAGCCAAAGCAAACAGAGAATGCCTATGGTGTGGCTTCCTTGGCAATCTGACCGCATGCAGCGGGTAGGAACACAGCCAAATGAGGCAGGATCTTCTCATCGTAGGTCATGTTTCAAAACCTTCTGTGCATCATGCTGTGTTTACATGTCAAATGAGATATGGTATGTATATTTTAACAGATTTTTTTTAATTGTTATTTAGGGACCATTGACATTTTAATGTTATATTGTTAGTTCTGTTTTAGGTGCATTTTTCACCTACCAAGTGTTTGAAATTGCGGACTGTCAAAAAAAAACTGATTGTACTGATTGTACCTGAGCAGCATGACATTCATGAACCTTTGGCAACTGGGAACCAGTTAATAAGCACAGCCTGGTCACAAAGACAGATGTGAATACAAAGAAGGGATCCCACATCTTGTCTTTGAGGAACTCCCATCCCAGCTGTGTCTGTCTAACCTTTTATATTTTTTGCTCTTCTTTCTTTTTTTTTTTTTTTTTTGCTATCCACACTTCAGAATAAGTGGCTCTCTTTCACTAAATTAATGCATTCCTAAGAATCACAGCTTTGTTGCCTAGAGGGCCAATCTGATTTGACTTGCGTTCTCTGTCTGGTGGCACTTAGACACTCTCTTAGTCTTGCATTCCCAGCCAGTCTATCAGGGAATAAAACAGATAGACAGAGAGAACACGCTCTGTCTATGTGCATTCTGTGATTTATGCAGAGGGTGATATAACAGACACTATTCATAAAAGACAGTCATTCAAAAATAAGATAGGAATCTATGATCATGCATATTAAGTGATTTCCAATAAAAGTGAAGCATTTCTTTTTCCCTGGTTAATTTTGCAAACGTTACTATAAATTGCTGTACATTTATTTTACAGCAAAATACACCCTTATTGTATGAGAAGACTATGCTTTAACACTTGTGTAATTGGAGTAATGTATTGTTTAACAGTTAAATACCAAAAAACTGCATTGTATTCGGAAATACCTAACGGCTATGGAAATATTTATCATTATTTGAGTTTTAATTTACATACTATCAGGTTCAGAAAAGCATTACAAGTTGTCCTAATGTGAATTAATTTAGTGGAAGATTGAATTAAATGTAGTTTTGGATAAATTGTGAAGGGTTACTATCTATGTGGAACTATTCTTTCTGTGTTTGCATTCCTTGGGTTTTGAGTGTTGGGTTCCTCCAGGTTTTCCGGTTTCCTTTGTCCTCCTTTAAACACATCAGTAGGTGAAATGGATAAACTGTCACTGGGTGTGAATGTGTTTGCATTGTGTTCTGTCATGCAATATTTTGCCAGTTCACTACCAGAATAGCCTCTGGATCTACCAAGATGGAATTATAATATTTCATGATTTGCTGTTATAATTACCTCCACTCCTCTGGGAAGAGAATGAGATTTGTGCTCATTTAACCACAAGGATATTAGAAGTGTCAGGCATTGATGTAGGGTGAGGAGGCCTGGGCTGCAGTCAGTGATCCAATTCATACCTATTGAAGTGTTCACTAGGTTTGAGGTCAGAGCTCGCTAGCAGGCCCATCAAAATCTTCCACCTCAAATACTCCATATCATTATAGAGCTCGCTTTGTGCACTGTAATTCTGGACAGGTTTGGGTCTCCTAGTTCAAATGAAGAAAAAATATAATCTTTTTGAGGTAATAGTTTATAGTCTATAAAAAAATTAAGTGTAGCAAACAAAGTTTCCAGACAGGTCCTTAAACAGCTGTGCAGGGGATTCTGAAGATGTGGAACATCTATCTGGGAATGTACTCTGCTTAGACTAACTGAAATATTCAAAAATAATATAACTAAATTCTACTATTGGAGAATATTATAGTAACATAAAATGAAATTCTGTAAAAGTAAGCTTACTATGACAGTACATTGCAGTTATATACTAGAAATGTACAGATTAAAAACTTTCTTTCGGCTTCTCCCATTAGGGGTCGCCACAGCGGATCATCCACATGTTTGATTTGGCACATGTTTTTACGCTGGATGCCCTTCCTAACGCAACCCTCCCCATTTATCCGGGCTTGGGACCGGCACTAAGAGTGGCTGGGGTTGGTTCTCTGACCGGGGATCGAACCCGGGCCGCAGAAATTAGAAATGTACAGATTGCTGCCAGTAAATTAGTACAATTGTTCTTCTTCTTCTTCTTCTTCTTCTTCTTCTTCTTCTTCTTCTTTTTACTGCTTTCATTAAGGGTCATCACAACGGATCATCTGTCTCCAACAATTGTTCACCTTCTAATTTATAACAAAAATAAGGCAACAGTCTTAAGTAAAAAGAAAAACGTATTTTGCATTTTTTTGTGGTAAGTTGCAGCCCTTAGTATTACTTAATATAAAAGCGAGAGAGAGAGAGAGAGAGAGAGAGAGAGAGAGAGAGAGAGAGAGAG